>JAQQSK010002352.1:27500-82500 GCA_028658325.1 Potorous gilbertii | reverse complement strand
AAGTGCAAGTTAGTTTTTTGTTTGTTTTTACAAGATGTAAAATATTCCCGTACTGTAGAGAATAGAGAACAGTAATTTGCTGTTTTGGTTAGCACAGCAACAATTGGGAAGGCAAGGACTTCTGCACATTCTGTACAATACAGATTATTATGGGTTCTCAGTACATATCAAAACATCTCTGCAGACCAGAAGCAGATCAAGTGAAGTAAACTTTATAGATGGCTATGATATGTGTCACTAAAATTCCACTGGGAGGTAAGGATAAATGAAAGATTCAAAATATGACGTGGTATGTAAAACCGTATTTTCTTTGCTACACGACTCTGGCGGGAAAAGATATTTACACTGTAGTGGTACTTTGCATGTAATAGCACCAGATGTTTCTATAGACTTCTTAACCTATCACTAGCACAACTTGCTAAATCAAGTTCTTGAAAATTGATGGGAAATAATACTTGAAATACAATTATGGAAGGAAAGTATAAATATGTACTGTGTCAACATTAAATCTGAAAAGACATCAAATCTGTCTTTAGTAAACTCTAGACATCCTAACTTAAATTTGTGGCAGGGCTGTCTATGTACCCCTAAAGTCATCTCTGGGTAATGTGCTTCACAGAACAGCTGTCTATAAAAGTAGATATGAGTAAAGGGCTTATTTGTTTTCTAGGGATAGAAAAATATAAGCATTTCAGTTGACTGCCTCTAACTTTTGACAGTTTGATGCTAGCACCCTTCAAGGCATTACAATGACTGAATATTTTCACAGAAGTGAGAAAAGGGTCATTTGCTTTTTTGGTTGTTGTGAATAGACTTTATACACTTGCCAATTTCACTTTTCAGAATAAAAGCAGAATAGAAAAGTAGAAAAAAATGAAAAATGCTTTAGTGTTGTCAAAGTACTACTACTAAAAAAAAAAAGATGAAACCTCATGTGTCACTTCCCCACTCAATCTTATCCATGAAAATCAGATTATGTCAATTTTTGATGAAAAGGCCATGCTCTCAAAGCATATACATGTTCAAAATACCAGAATGTTGCTTATTGTTGAATAAGTATCTTATTTTTGAACAATATGCTATCACACTTATGATATTTGTATATACAAAGTATACTTTTACCTAACACATGGATTAGTAAATTAATTTCATGTGAATTTTATCATAGCTACATTGAACCAGAGGAAACTGCTATTTAAAGAATCCATGAGAGTGGCATAGTTTCTATTGAAAATGAATTTTATAAATGAGTAATTTTTTTATATAATCATTCCAAATATATTTTAAGTTTACTCTTTCCATAAAGCTGAATATACTTGTACAGGCCTAAATAAGTCATGCCTACGTGTGGTTCATTTTTTTTCATTTCCAAAAGCAAACTACACTCAGACATTAGCATAGGAAAATATTTTAAAATAGACATTCTGTGTTCACACCATATGTAGATTTAGCGTCTCTCAGTGTCATTCAGCAAACTACTTTAAATGGCATTTTTTTCCAGTCAGATCCCCTTGACTGGATCCTTGTTGCTTTCATATACTGTCCTTTTCTCAATCTCCACATATAGATTACAATCTATAATTTCACTTTTCTTCAATAATTTCACCCCCTTGCATACATTCTTTTACTCTTACCCACTTCATGCAATTATCCTTAATAACTTAATCCTATCCTATTCTGGTTTCATAACTCATCCTCCTTTAGAGCCCTAATAGGTGAACTACAATGTGATGCTGAAAGGAGGTCATCAAACCGTGCTGATCAGGATCACTACAAAGTCATGCATAGGGGGCACTAATGCATTTAAAGTTCTTCACAACCTGCCCCTTCCTCCCTTTTAACTCTTCTCATACTTCACACTACTGGCCTGCTTGCTCATGCATAACACGCACTTTCCTTCCCCTTGCTTTGGCACTGCCTGTCTCTCAGGCCTGGAACGCTCTCTCTTTTCATCTCTCATTTCTGCCTCTTAGAATCTCTGGCTTACTTCAAGACTCAGCTCAAGTACATCTTTCAAGAAGTCTTTCCTGGTTCCCAGAACTGTTAGAGCTATCCTTTCTAAAGGTTACCTTCCCTCTACTCTATACCCATCTTGCACATACCAATTTATTTTTTTGTTTCCTCCTCACCAGAGCGTAAACTCTTTGAGAGTACATTGACTGTTTTTTGCCTTTCTGTGTCTCCAGCACTTAGAACATTTCCTTGCATATAGTAAATAATAAATCTATGTTGCCTGATTGAATGATAATTGGCCTAGTTATTTCTTATGACTTATCACACTCATCCTAATTTTAAACCTTCCCTTACCTCGAGTTCTCAATTCCAATCCCACCACACTGGCAAATGACCTCACCTGCTTTAGTAAGATTAAGGCTATCCTTCATCCCTCTCTACCCCAGCGTGGGCATATCCTCAAGACTAACCTCAGTCTTCCTTCTTTTAAAGATCCATGTTTTGTACCTTGGGACTCTCCTTCACTCTAAATACTTTAATATTTATCTATATTGAATACTTCTATATCCCCATTTCTCTCAAGCTCCAGTTCCAAATATTACCTTCCTTTTGGGCATTTCCACCTTGATGCTGCACTGGCAGTTTGCATACTAAACTAATTTATCCACACTACTCCTAAACTCATTTTCCCCCTCTCCTTCCCCTAAAAATCAAAACCTAACTCTCCTTTTTATTTCTACTGACTATCCTCGCAACTACCCAGACTTGAACCTAGAAGTCACTTGTAACTTTGTTTTCTCCTTCACTTCTCAAAAACTGATTATATTTTTGCAATCTCTTCCCCATTATTCCCATTCTCTCCATTCAAACACCCACTACCCTACCCTATTTTAGACTTTCATTTCCTCTGTATTGCCTATAGACTATTGTAGTAATTATCTCAACTATTTTTCCTGTATCTTGTCTTCTTTTGCATAGAGTAGGTGCTTAATGTCTACTGAAATGAATTTCAAGTAATTTTATATACACTACATCTATTTGAGCTCCTACTCCACAGTCTATTCTTGATATAAAGATGACTGAGTTCTAGACAACTGTGCCTATAAACCAGAAATTCTCAGAGGCCCAATCAAAACGGAAATACATGCCTCCTGAGTGAGGATTAGTCAAGTTCTGAGAAGCTGATCACCTAAATGATGGCCACTAGGAGATATTTCTTTTTGGCCACAGCAACTCATGAAGATTATCTATTAATGGTTTCAATGTGCACTAGTGAAGAAACTAAACAAACCCATAAAATTACAGCTCCTTAGATGTAGCACATATGACTAGTAGAGGCCATCTCCCAAAGGTTTCTATGCTTTTTTTTCATCAGAAAGAAGCAGCAAAAATTGTTGAGTATACAAAATTAAAAGGGAGGGATGGGTAATTCTCTTAATTCTAATAACATCTTGTATACTCCTCTCTCAAGCAATCTTGCATTTAACAATTTTATATATTTGCCTTGCTCATTTAACATTTATGCAGTGGATAGATATTTGCATATATGTGTTTGTTGTCCCTTTCATTAGAAGATAAGCTTATTTCTGAAAGGGGATTGTTTCAGTCATTAAATTTGGATCCATAGCACCTACTAGGAATTATCTGGAACATATATGAGTTTAATAAATATTTGCTGATTGCTTGATAGTATAAGGATAATTACAAAGTTGGGAGTGCTAGAAATAGATCCAGACTTAGACACTATATTAATTTCCATTATAGTTTACAGCACTAGAAGAGAAAACTATATATCCTAATGGAACCTTCCAAAGAAGAAAGTTGTTCTTCTTCAATCACATGTGCCTATTTAATGATTTCTTACATACACTGCTAAAAAAACCACAGGTTTTCCAAATTTGTGTTCATTAGGGACAACTGGCCTGCTACTTTTCCATGTCTACCTTTTTTTTCCTATCACATATACCTAGTGCTTGTTATGTATTAAGTGCTTATAAATTCTTATTGACTGACTGACTTTAAGATTCAACTACTGATCACAGAAACACAAACTTAGATTATTTTGCTTTTAAGAGGTGACCCTTCATTATACATCAGTGTCCAAGATGCACAAAAAACAACAAAATTCATCCTAATTTAGAATTATTCTTCCATTGATGTGATTTTTAGGTATTGACCTCTGACAGTTGGCAACCCAAACATGTCTTCCCTTTCTGGAATGCTTGTGAATATAAATCTTCCAAAGAGGATCTATAAAAACAGTAAAAACCTTTCTCTAAATCTTTTAACATTTGGGGGTACCATACCCCTCTTTAAGCCACTTTCACTTAAGTCATCCTTTCCAATATGTAGCTGCCTTCTAATTGCCACCATATGACTTTCCAGTACTTTTTAGACCATTCACAATTTTGATTCTTCATAGATTGAGTATATGGCTATTAATCATAGACTATCAGAGGAAGATTGTTGTCATGAAAAGAAAAAAAAGAGTTTAGCTGTCAAAGTCCTTCCTATTCAATTCTGTTCCAGGTTTGTTGTTCATCTACAGGCAGCTAGGTAGCTAGGTGGACTGAGCGCTGAACCTGGAATCACAAAGACCAGAAAGTCAACGGTTGGAGTAGTTACTCCATTTAAGAGTTACTATAGAAATAAGTTTCTACTTCATCAAAATTCTCATATTAAAAATATATTATGATCTGAGATATTTGATTCTATGTCTCGATGGCTTTGATTATATATATATATTTATGCATACGTGTATACATATATATATATATATATATATATATATATATCTCCCATGAAAGGTAGCAATTATTACATAAAGTGTTAAGTAAATGCATATTTTCTGTTTGTTGCCTATATCACTTAGTTTGTCACATGGTAAAAATGATGAATAATTGCTAGATAGCTTGTTCGTTCCAAGAGTTCCCTTATGATATCAAGGGAAAGTGGGGGAATGGCTCCAGTATGTTGAGTAGAACTCTTATGGTGAATTTATGAGAGAACATAGGTAATAATCACATAGGACAGCCAGGCACATATAGACTGTGAGCAGTATCAGAAGGAATATCTATACTGATGAAACTGTAGATCCATTTGAGTACTAACATAAGAGTGCACATATATATTAAGTAGTCAACAAGACTAATAAACAAAGAGAGATATTTAAATAATCAAGAATATGTTTCATAAGGCTGAGAAACTAACCACTTAATCTTCAACCCAATTTCCCATCCATCTACCTCCTCTATTCTATTTCAACGACAATTCATGATGCTGCAAGTACACCCCAAACCATGCTGATAGAGTCCACTACATATTTATGTTTACCAATGTCAGCTGACTACCAGAGTGCCCCCATAACAGTTATTCCAAACATTTCTCACAGTTATTCAAGTTTTTGTCCTTATACCCACCACCACTAAACTGAAACGTCCTTGGAAGGAGCACCAATGTTTGTTTACCTTTCTATCCTTAGCTCCTTCAACTATACTTCCCACTTAGTATGCAACTGATAATCTTGGTGAATGGACACTGAACCGTTTTAGTCTTAAAATAAGATTAAACATCAGTATTGAAAAGCACATGGTCACTTTTAATCTATATACTAACTATAAGAATCTTATGTGAAACTCACAATTATCTGTAAGGTAAAAAGTCTGATTATCTTCATTTTATGGATAAGGAAACAAAGCATCTAAAACTAAGGAGTTTTTAACTTGACAATTTCACAGACAGTCTGAGAGCTAGGATGTGAATTCAGTGCTTTTCTAAGCACTGAAAGAGAAAAGAAGGAAGAAAAGTGAGAAAAGAAGGGTGGAAAAGGAGGGGAGGATAAAAAGGAAGAAAAAGAGAAAATGAATTTTTGAGCATCTGCTTTGGAAGTGTTACTAAGTTAAGCAATCCGTACCATTTTTTTAATAGCCATAATCTTCATGCTGTTTTATATGCTTCTAATATACTATTATATCTCAAAACATGATGTAATCAATGCTATTCCCTCCATTGGAAAATATTTCTATAATTCCATATTCATTTGTTATTTATATTCTCTCTGACCTACTTATACAAGTTTTATTGGTATTTTGTTTGCATATATAAACATATACAGATTATACCCACTTCATGAGAGATGTCTTGGAATAAGGTAAAACAATTAATCAAAACTAAAAAAAAATAGTAACCTCACCTGAAAGTTCATATAACATCCCCTATCTGTAGCACTCCCATCATTCTATTTTAAAAGCATTTTAAATGGAAAACAGTCTATTTTTTCTCCGTTACCTCCTACCCCACTGAAAAAGGAGAAAAAACCCCAAAATATTTGCAACAGATACGCAACATCAAGCAAAACAAAGTCCTTTACTGGTCATATACAAAAATATATCTCATTTTGCACCCTAAATCCATCACCATTCTGGTAAATATTATATTTTATCATCAGTCCTTCAAAATATTGGATGGAATTGTATTGATCAAAATTCTTATAGCTTTCAAAGTCATTTGTTTTAAGGCATTGTCACTATGTTAAGTTCTCCTGGTTCAGCTTATTTCATTCGTCATTATTTAGAAATCTTCAAAATTGTTCATTTTTTATAATACTGGTGTTATTGTGTAATTTGTTGTTTTGATCATTTCATTCTGTATCATTTCACCCAAGTCTTTCCATTTTTTTGAAACCATCTCTTTCCCCATTTCTGACAGTTACAATAGTACCCCATTACATTTATAAGCAACAACTTAGGCATCCATCAATTGATGAGTATCCCTTTAATCTCCAGTTTTTCTTTTTCCCACCACAAAAATAGCTGGTATACATATCTTTTTTCGAATAGGACCTTTTCCTCTTTCTTTGATTTCTTTTGTCTACATTTCAAGCATAGGTACAGATGGGTCAGATGACATGCTCTAGTAATATTTACACGTTTAGTAAAATTCTGTTTATAATTCCAAATTGCTTTCCATAATGGTTCACAGGTCAACCAGAAGAACAACAATGTGCTTGTTTTCCCATAACCCCTCTAACATGTATCATTTCCCTTTTCTGGTCATCTTTGCCACTTTGATGGTTGTGAGGTAGAATATTAAAATTGCTTCAATTTGTATTTCTCTGGTAATGATTTAGAAAATTTTTTTTTCCATGAAGCTATAGATAGTCTGGGTTTTATCGTGTGTGTGTGTGTGTGTGTGTGTGTGTGTGTGTGTGTGTGTGTGTATTTTGAAAATGAGACCTCAGAGCACTTGGTAGCCAAGTTTCTCTTTCCCTACCCCTACTGTTACCCTTTTGATTTTACTAGGCTTATTTGTGCAAAACCTCTTGAGACCTTTCCCACCCAATTTCACTACTCTATTTATATGGGAAGTAGAATTCAATATATTAGACCCTGCTTTGGTTATGCTTCACGCTATTCAGACTTGCATCATAGCAGCATACTACATATAATACCTGATATTTATACGCACTTTAAACTTCAAAAAGCAATTTATGAGCAACATCTCATTTGATAATAAACAATAAGTACTACAGATATTATTCTCCCCATTTCATGGATGAAAAACTGAGGCTCAGAGGGAGGTTAAGTGATTATTAAGTGTTAGAGGCAGCATGTGCTTTCAGGATTTTTTCCTAATTTCAAGATTAGTGATATTGCCCCTAAATTAATGATAAGGCTTTGATACTGTAATCATTTTTTTGGTTTTTTTGGTTTTTTTGCTACAGCTGAGAAAATTGAATTCACTGAAATATTTTTAGGAGATTAAGCAGTTAACAGACTTTTGTTAACATTAAGTGATCATTCATGCTCACAATAAGCAATCCAAGTGTAAGTCTAATTAATTCATTGGCACATAGTACCTTTATATAGATAAGCAACCCTACATTCTCTCACCTGTGCATATATATACACATATGTATATGAATGTATACATGTATAGATACAGGTATGAATATACATATATATCTTATAATATGTGTATAATTATTTACACTAAGAGCTGAAGTTGGAAAGCTAGCATGGTGTAATAGAATGATGGATTAGGGTCAGAAGACCCACATTCATTCAAACCTGGCTATTCCATTAAGTTACAGTATTCTCCTGTGAAAGAGTATCTTTAACTTATGCTTCCACATTGAACAAATGAGAATACGTGTAAGAAAGGTGACATGGTAGACACAGTGCTATGCTTGGAATCAGGAAGACTTGAGTTCAATCTGGCCTCAGACACTTCCTAGATGTGTAACTCTGGGCAAATCATTTAACCTTTTCATTCTCAGTTTTCTTATCTTTAAATAATATAATACATACCTCCCAAAGCTGCTGTGAGGATCAAATCATATAACATATACAAAGCACTCTGCAAATCAAAGCTTTATGAAAATGCTAATTATAATTATTAATTCTTAAAAATTTATATTACAAAAGGGTATCCAATGGTCTGAATTCATAATTTTTATTTTAGAACAGAATTAACTCAGATGAATAGACTTGGGCAGTTAAAGGCACCCAGGGAATTTTGATGCATGCAGTTGGAGAGGGAGAATTTACTTCACTCCTAAGTGGACATGGATCTCAAAAGAATCCCCAGAAGACAGCCATTAATCCAGGTTCAGTATGGATCTATTTCCTTCCAAGCCCTGAGATGCCTGTAATCTATTCCAGTTGAAGGAATCATTGAAATTTTAGAGCCAGAGAGGATCTTGGGGATGTTCTAGTCAAATCTCCTCACTGACTAGTGGAGCAAGTCAAGGAGAAGCGACTTGCCCAAGGTCACTTAGGAATTTAACATCAGAGCCAAGACGAGAAGCCACATCTACCATGTCACAAAATCACAGTCACCTACAGTAGTCTCACAGCAACTAAAATGTGTACTGGGATTTTATGATAGGTATCCTGAAGCATAATCCACACGATTTATCACATGACTTAGATAAAAGGGCAGAGATAATAAATATACGCAAAGAAATGTTCCTAAACCTGAGTCCCACAAGTATTTTTTTTTTAATTAAAAAGGACTACTTTTGAATTTACTCAAAGCTTTGAGATCATAAGTTAGGGGTGAGGTTAAAGAGCAGTGGTGGTGAAAGGGTAGAAAGAAAGCTAACTGCACATGTGTGTATGTGTGAGGAGGATGTGGTTTAGTACAAAGATGTTGCTTTAGAATGATAGGCATTTTTTTGCAGGAGGGTAGAGTCTGAAGCTACCTGCAAGTTTCCTTGCATTATACTGGACTGGAGGGGAACAAAATTCTGTGAAGACAGAAAATTATCCAGGATGTCAACCATGAATGGAAAGTATTCTAGTTCTTTAAATATAGTTTTACCCCAGTTAAGCTATTTCAAGACCTTAGTACATACTACCTTCTGACTCTTTCACTAGTCTCCAATTTTCTTGTTCTGTCCTTAGCCTAGGAGAAACAACCCCCAAGATTACTTAAATAGTCTTTGTTCCTCCACACAACTTTCAGCAGATATTTTACTCCTCTGGGTCTAAGGAGAAAGGATTGATCTATTAGATATGTTTCTCTTGGCTGCTGATGTGGAGAAAGGTAAACCTGAGAGAATCAAGTGCAATTTAGGGGAACAAAATTTCACCCACCAGCTGCTGGTAAGAGGTATAATGGTGTTTCAACATTCTGCTTTCAATAGAACATTATGTATGCTCTTCCCAAACCTTTAGAGAAGCTATTACAATTGCTCCTGGCAAGCAGAGAAGCCTATTCAAGGGGGAGAGAGAAAAAAAATTAAATTGAATGTTTTATTTCCTCAAAACCATAGGTAGGAAAGGGGTAATATTTCAGGACATATGCTAATGCTATCACAGTCAGGATCAACATTCAGAGATTCAAAAAAGAGAACGACAAATTTATGAAGCATGGTGATAGCTCTTCTGATAGATTAAAGAGGCAACATGAAGTAATGGAAAGATCCTTGATCTTCCAGTCAGAAAATCTGAGTTCAAATCTAAGCTCTGACACTGTGTGACTGTGGGCAAGTTATTTGAACTCCATAGTCCTTTAAAAAGCCTTACTTGTCAGAAGACTGATACACACATTTTAATGGGAGTGTTTTACAAACTTTAAAACTGCTTCACAAATATGAACAATGACTGTAATACTAAAATAAATCCTGAAAGTAGAGAATAGATGCAGCCAACAAAACGGCTTTGTAGCTGGCACCTAAAGCAACAAGGAATTGAGGACGAAAGGAAATAAGACATAATGAAACATACATAAGCCAGAAAGTGTGATGTGTTAGAATGAGTTTTATTTTTTCTTTTAGAGATGGATATATTTATTAATACTAATAGTATTATATCCCCTGATTTTAAAATAACTATCATAAAGATAGGATAAAAAGTTCATGATGACAGATTAAAAATGTATATCAGTTTTATATGTTTATAAACTTCATGTGTTTATAGGTGATTGCAAAAAAAATTTAGGTACCAAGCATCTTCCTTAACGTGACTGAACAAGTCAACGGTAAATAGACTTCTGTCATAGTTGTTACATGGTAAAGAACTGTTTCAGCTCCAGTAAAAGGAATGTTAATTCAAATCTGTTTTAGAGTTTTATAATAAAACTCATACAACTCACCAAAAGATATACAGGATAAAAGGAGCTATTTTGTTTACTGCTTCTCCACTTTTGAAAAGAAAAAAAATCTATGTAATTTCATAGAACAAAATACTGCCTTAAAGGTTTTCCTTCAATAAGAAGATACTTATTATGTGAAAAATCATATAAAATTCCTTTATTGACATAACACCCACCTTTGCTCAGTGATCCTCTGATGATTAATATCAAGCAAGAAATAAAGCAGGAAAACATATATCCACCAAAGTTGCTTTCTACCATGATGTAAGGAATGAAGTACAGAGGACAGTTACCTACATAGATCAACCTCAACCACTTGCTCCTATTTGCAGATACCATGTTGATAAGACCTAGAACACTGAAGAAACCCCTAGATGAGATCCATCATCGTTTGATAGTTTCCCCTACGTAGTCAAACAAGACAAACTAAGTGGATGAAAAATTCTATCATATAAACCTTAATATGCAATGAACAAACCATAAAGCTAGATACCATATATGGTCAACAAGTTGGTCCCAAATTTTAACAGGAGAGGAGGAAGTTGGGTTGGTTTGAGAATATTGGACAATGAATTTAGAAAATCTTATTTTTTTCCCTGAAGCTTTTTTTTTTAAACAGCTTACTTTCACTGGTGTTGTACACTTCTTATTATAAAACCACTAAATTAACTGTGAGGGGCAGCCTTTTGGTGATGGAAAGGTGCTTGAATAAGCCCAAATAGGCTGCAACATAATATAAATAAAGAATTGAATACGATAAAGTCTTGTAAAGAAGTCACAGAGATGTATTACTGGGGGATAAAACATTCTGTTCTGTTCACATAGTCAGCAGGGCATAACTGATAGGTAGCCTGTGTATTCCAGTGATATTTTTGTATAGTTGAGATCCAGAGGACAGTCCCCACCACACAGGTAGAAATCCTCCCTCTCACTAGACAATGTTAGGAGAAAATACACAAGATTTGCACAGACAATGGGCAGATTGTTATGGGAAGTAATTCACTGACATCACTGGAGATATACCTGTATCAATGAAAACATAGATCCAAAACAACATGTCTATGAAACTCCTTACTTATAAAATATATCCCCTACAATGATGTCTAGAAGCATGTGTATTCTTCAACATAAATCCATCAGATAAACTTCAATTTTATAATAAGACTAAAAATTGCTTGCTGTACTCTATAAGCAATTTTCTAGTAGTAAGTACATAAACAAATTTCTAAAAGGAGAACATCAAAAGAGGAAGCTATGATTTAACTAATGCTGAGTGGAAGAGTAAATTTAGGGCCTCTTATGAATAGCTATATCAAATATTGTGAAAGTTACCCTTACTATATGTTTTAAAAGATGTTTAACTTATTCAGAATCAAAAATGACACTGATGTTTAGTTACTATTGGGTCACTATTAATCACAATAGCATCATACATAGGGAAAAAATCCTTCCCTCTAAACAACCTGAAAAATTCAAGTTACCTTCTTTATGGAAGTTGAAATAAGAGCATGAAAGGTTAAAGTTTGCAATAAACCTGTAGCCCTCAAGAACATCTAAAAATATTTCACCAATTACAAAGTTTGAATTTAACAGGTTTTTACAAAAAATATAAAGTCGTATTTATCTTTTATATGTGAATGAATCTTTCAGAAAGCTAGGGTGGTTGCAGAACTGAACCTGGAATCAGGAAGATGTGAGTTCAATTTTGGCCTCAGGCACTTTGTAGTTGTGTGACTCTGAATAAGTTACTTATAGTGTATCTTCCTCTGTTTCCTCATCTGTAAAATGGGGTTGATAATAGCATCTATGCCTAAGAGTTGTAGAGGATAAATTTACAAAACTAAAATAAATTTATAAAATATCAGTAAAGAACTTTGCAAACCTTACAATGTTTCACAAATGCTAGATGTTTTTAAAAATAAAAAATTTGAGTATTTAAAGTAGTAAACACATCAAGATGAATAATTAAAAAGAGCTGAAAAAAAGCAGGAGAAATGACATTTGAGAATCTCAAAATTAAGTCCTATTTTCTGATTTATAAAAGATGAAGTGTAGTAGAGGTAGCAGGAACTAAAAATGATGACATATATTTAATAGAAATCATACGTACTAGATGGAAGAGATGACTTAAAAAAATCTGGACTAGTCTATGCAAAATAAAGTACTAACCTGCTAGTTATCGCTTTCTCTGTCAAAAATTCTGTCAGCTGCTAAGGGGATAAAGTTGGGCAGTTTAAAGAAGATACTGAAGCCTTAAGCTTCTTAATGTACCAAGAATCAATCCCATGAAAGCAAACAACTATAAAAGGAGTTGTATGCATTTAGGAAATCTCTCCACCCCCTTCCCCTGTCCTTCTCCCCTCACCCCCCCATTCCCCTTGCTTTGCTTGAGCTGGAGCTACTATTCAAGTTTTCTCACCCTAATGACCCCTGAAGCAGCCCTGAGGGACTGCACAACAAGGCCGTTACACAAGGCAGCTTGCTAATTGAGAAGTTGATCAGGGGTAGAGAAATCCTGCTTTACCACGTTAAGTGTCCAAATCAAGCATGACTAGATTGACGTGGCCAAATCACTGTCTGGGGGCCACTCCAAGCCAGGAGCAGCAGGGCTTTTCACACCTGATAGGCCCTCACTCTATCTACATCAAGTCACATTAAGAAAGGAATGTATTACGGAACTGCAGCCTGTGCCCCTTAAGAGCATTACTTGCACTGTTTAATTGCTGCTTCAGAGCTACCCCAAAGTAGGAAATGTGTCCGAGGGTTATAACTGTATTTTCCTTGTTTCTTTTGGTTACCACACCCTTTCACCAACTTGATATATACAAACTTTTTCATATTTTTGAGGGGGTTATGTTAGAATTTTACAAATATTTTTCTTTGCACTAACCTGAATTACACACCCAATCCAAAAGAGAACCTGAAGATGCTTTAAAGATTAAAGAGAACAGATGTCAAATTCATGTTGCTACATAGATGTGGAAAATGATTGTCAGTGGGGGAAAAATTGTTAGCTACTGCTGTGGACAAGTGCAGATGCACATGCTAAGAAAGGAGACATTTCATTTGCTGGAGCTCCCAGTCATGGAACTACTCCTAAAATCCATGGTGTTGCTATGTGACAGATGGCACAGTAGATATTACTGACAGTACAAACTGGCAAGCTTATATTACTTTGTATTTATCTAGTGTGTGTTTCTCATGAATTCACTACACTTAAACAATATATGATGGTCTAAACAACACACACACACACACACGCACACACACACTCTTATAAGGGACTGTTATTGACTCCATTTTCTGGTTCCAATTCTATGGGACCTCAGAATGGGTTTAATGTTACCTTGTCCTCTATATTCCAGGCATCAAGTGAATATACTTTTCAGTAACTAATATACGTAACCGCTCTTTTGCATTCTATAGAGAAAGGTGTTATATAAATACATTTTACAACCCACCCTTTTATGAGAATTGGCAAGTCTTTACATTCTATAAATGGGGAAACTGAGGCACAAATATTATGTGACTCACCCAAGATTGCATAGTCAAGTATAGACACATATGGGTCCGTATCTTCAGGCACCTATGTTAGTGCTTGCTACAGATGAAATTTCTTCTCCTAACTTTATCTGACATCTTATACAATAAAATGGGTAGCAAAAGTAACAAAAAGAAAAAAAAGAATAATTTTTTACCTAACCAAAGATGACAGATGTAACCACAAGGCTACATGAATTAATGGTCAGAACACTAACAAGTTATAATCTAAATTTACAGAGCAATATCTGTCATGTTTTATAATAAACAATTCAACATCATTTTTTTTGCAATTAAAGATGTAAAATCATATATGCACCCACCTTCCACCTCTATAGGCTTGAGCAATTGGAAAACATTACTGGTGGCTGGGTGGCTCAGTGGACTGAGTGCTGGCCTAGCATCAGAAAGACCTGAGTTCCAATAAGGCCTCAAATTCTTACTAGTTTTGTGACCCTGGGTAAGTCACTTAACCCTGTTTGCCTCAGTTTTCTTATCTGTAAAATGAGCTGGAAGAGGAAATGGTAAACAACTCCAAGAATCTTTGCGAAGAAAACTCCAAATGAGGTCATGAAAACGACAGAACTATAGACTTTAACATACGTAAACAGTAACATTTTCCATACTAAAGATATGCTTAACAAAAAAATAACCAGAAAAAAATATTTGGTAAATGTCGTGCAAACGGTATTTTGCTTCTTAAAAAAAAAAACAAAACCTTATTTCTATATGAATTTATAGGAAATGGAGAGAATGATCACTTTAGAATACACATTATAAGTATAATTTATATAAGGTATTAAGTATAAGTAATCTCTACCCAGTTAAATTATAATTTAAAAATAGATACTAGATTATATTTTCTTGATGCATTCAATTTTCTTATTATCCATCCACCCAAAAAAATAGAGAAATAACTTGATCAGATATCTTATAAGGTCTCACATAGTTTAAGCTTCAATATGAAATATACTATATATATAAGAAAACATACTCTGTAGAAACAAAAGTTAAATAATTTAGAAACTATTATAAAACCATTATTTCAGTTTAACAATCACTAAAGGGAAACTAGTCTTCTATGATCTAATTTAAGAACAACCTATAAAGGACAGAAAAGTTCAGTGAAAATATATTAAACCCTTTTTATGAGACATTACTTTATAGGGTGAATTCAGGATAAGGTGCAGTATTATTACACACTGTCCCAGATAGCTTAATTGCTAAAATACCCAGAGAGTTTGCCATTCTTACAAAAGGCAATATAGATTCTGAAAACAACTACATTAAGACTTTTTTATGCTGAGATTCTCATATCACAATACAATTGAAATATTCCACACTTCATTTGATTAAATTATACAATTCCTATAACACATCATTACCCTGTTTCTATTTTTTTTAGGTATCTTCTACTTAGATTAGGGAATAAAATAACTCACTTCTTTTGGTTCATAGCTCATCTTTTAATTATCCTAGGGTGTAGACAGCCTTAGAGTCAGAAACACCTAAGAGTGACCCTATACTGGATGTGTGGCAAATGATCTGCAAGACAGTTGCTAATCGGCATTGGTATAAGAAGTCTCCTTACTGGGTGTTCTACACCAATTAAACCAGAGATCTAGCCCATAAGTTTTATTTAAGTGGAAAGACTACTTGATAATGACACAACTCTAGAGAAATGGCTCCAGATAACAGATACCTTTCTCATCTTGATCACTTGCCAGGTGCCTGGAGGTTCATTTAAAATTCCACCTCTTCTCTGAGCTATTTCTCCATAACTCCAGTCAATATGACTGTCCTCTTCTAGCCACCACTCTCAAAACCCTAATGATTTCTAACTACTTCTACTTTGTCCCATTCAAGTAAGATCCCTTTTCTTTACTGCTTTCCTCCAACAAGATAAGTTCCTTGAGGGCAAGAATTGTATAAAGCCTTCTATTTCTTCTAAAGTATCTCATAATTACATCTTTATTTTTCTTAGCCATTTAGATGAAATTTAACATTTCCTTCAATTATGAGTGTAAGCAAACGACGTTACTCTGAGAAGGGGGGGGGTTCAAAGGCTTCATCAGATTGCCAAAAGGATACATGACCCCAAAATGTTAAAACTTCCTGCTTTAGATTGATATGGGTTCCCTGATTCCCTCTTTCATAATTTTTATCTTCAGTATAAATGCAGAAATACAGATAAGCATTTCTTTATCCAGCATGGCCACGTGGGTAAATGAATTTTCATGTCTAAATGACAGAAGTACTGAGAAAAAGTTATTTCATGTTGTGGTTTGGAACATGAGATATTATGAGCTAAGTGTCTAAAGAATTAAAATATAATGCCAGCTATCTTAATGGCACAGAAAAAACTCAACACTAGTAAAGACTGTGATTTACAATTACAGGCCGTGATAAATAGTTATGTTAAACCCACACTAATCCAAATTCTGATCTTTTCACTTTGTATATCAATTATTCCTTTTGTAAGTATGTTATTATAATAGATTTTAATATCTTTAATTTTTATATCATCTACTTTCACTGGGCTTGCAATCAGGAAGACTCATGTTCATGAGTTCAAATCTGGCCTCAGACACTTCAGGTGTGTGACCCTAGGCAAGACATTTAATCCTATTTGCCTAAGTTCCTCATCTGTAAAAATGAGCTGGAGAAGAATATGGCAAAAGACTCCAGTATCTTTGCCAAGAAGTCCCTAAAATGGGGTCATGAAGCATCAGACATGACTGAAACTTCACAATAGCAAAAACATTTCTGCATAATTCTTCCCTTTCTCTGAGACCCATCTCTTATAAGAAAGAATATAAAAGAAAATTTTAAAAAGAGGAAGAGGAAAAAATTCAGTAAAATTAATCAACCGGTAGAAAAATAAATTTCGTATCACATACAGATTTCCATGTAAGTGGATTTCCACCTCTGCCAAAGGCAAGGAAATAATGTCTTTTTACTTTTCTTCTTTGGGGCCAAACTTAGTAATTTCACAACATTCGGTTTCTGTTGTTTTGTGATTGTTTCCATTTGCATTACTAGAGTCAATGTGTGTTGTTACTCTCTTTAATTTATATCAATTCATGTAAATCTTTCTATGCTTCTCTATATTCATGATTCTCCCTATTTCTTAGCAGACCAATAATATTCCATTACTTTCATGTAGCATAATTTGTTTAGCCATTCCCAGGTTGATAGGAATCTACTTTCTTTTTAGTTCTTTGCTACTCCAAAAGTGCTATAATTATATATATTACATAAATTATATATTATAATATAAATATATTTATATATAAAAAAATTTATAATATAATGTACAATATAATATATAATTATAATTTTGATTTAAATGAGCCCTTAATTTTTTGTCAAAGAACTTAGGATATATGTCTAGCAATAAAAACTCGAGATCAAAGGGTCAAAACATTCAAAATTGCTTTCTGGAATAGTTGCCCCAATTCACAGTTCTGAATCACGTCCCAATCTTCCCACAACTACTCTAACTGAATATTTCTATCTTTTATTATCTCTGCCAATACACTGGGTATTAGGGTAAAATCTCAGTTTTGCTATGATTTAAATGTCTTAGTATTAGAGATCTGGAACATTCTTTCATATAGTTTTTAATAGTTTAGAATTCTTCTTTTGAGAAGTATTTGTTCATTGCCTTTCACAACTTCTCTACTGGGGAATGCCTTTTATTCTTTTATATTTGTAGCTGTCTACATAGCTTTAATATACAACAATTATCAGAGATATTTGATACAAAGGTCTCTCCTTCCCCAGGTTACCTTTTTATGTTCTTTTGCCAGGTATATTAATTTTGTTTTTGCAACAGCTTATGGATACAAATTATCTTCTTATTTTTATAATTGCCTTTATCCCATGTTTGGCCAATAATTCACCTTTTACCCATATTTATGAAGAATATAAATTCTACTTCTTTTCTAATTTTTCATAATATTATCTTTAATAATCAATTCATGTATCTATTATGGATTTATTGTAGAATATAGTATGAAATGTTGGTTGAAGTAAATTTTTTGCCAGGTTATTTTCCAATTTCTTTAGCATTTTATTATCAAATAGAGTTATTCCTAAATAATTTATGTTTTGGGATTTATTGAAGAATGACATATTATGGTCAATTATTTCTTACTCTTCCTTGCCTACTCTTTCATTGATGTACAATTCTATTTTTAATTCAGTACAAAAATGGTTTTGACTGCTATTTTATAATATACTATGAAGTCTGGAAGTATAATTCCCCTTTCATTTTTTCTTTTATTTCCCATGATATTCCAAAATCTTCTATTTCTCTACATGAATTTTATTATTATTTCGTCTATTTCAATAAAGCATACCTTGTATGATGATTGATAATGTTGCTAAGTGTACAGATTTATTTTGGCATTATCGTCATTTTTGTTATACTAGCACAGAAAAGTCATGAACACTGAACAGTTCTTAAACTGTCTATGTTGTCTTATTTTTTTAAGGAGTATGATGCAACTGAATTCACCTAGATATTAGGTATACAGTTGTAGATTAACTCCCAAATACTTTTTGCATTGTGGGTTTATTTTATAGCTACTAACTCTGTCTCTTTTACTTTCTTTGCAGATTCCCTACAATTTTCTAAGTAAATCATCTTGTCAACAGCAAATCAGGATAGTTTTATCTCCCCCTCCATCTACCTTTTTGCCTTTAATGTCTTGTTTCTTATTTCCATTATTATTGTTTATAGAACTACATGAAATAATACTATGTAAGCTATTCTGTATAAAGGTAGGCATTCTTCATTAACAGTTGTAAATCTGTACAGTTTTGGTTATATTGAAATAAGTCCTATTAGGTCATCAAAAGATCCTATGAAGAAAACACAAAATTGCAGTTTCACTTAAAATTCCTAAAAAAAAAAACCCCAAACCTCCTACTATCCTTCAGACTCGGTTGTACTTGTGTTACCATTACATTCAGATTGCTGTTGTTGCTGTGTTCATCCTTCGTTGTCGAAGAAGACCATGCCATCAGAGAGATGATGACATGCCTTGCACTTGACTTTGTTTTGAGTGAGCTCTGTGCAGGTCACCAGCCTCACTTCTCCTCCAGAGTCATCTGAATCCAGTGACTAGATATTCATCAGGATGACTGGAGATGGTCCAGGATGCTCTGAGAGACCCTGACCCCTTTAGGTCAAGGTCTATTCAAGTACCTTCTCAGGGTGAGGTAATACCCATTCAGTGAACAGGCCTGCTTAAGAAGTAGTCAGGGGATGGCCCCTTTAATGAGACCAAGAAAAATAACTACATCAGGCTGGGAGGGAAACAGCAACAGTTACTATTCATAATCACTATTAAGCCAGGAGGGTTCAATAACCAGCCCTTAAGTGGAGCTTGAGCAGGGGCCTACTGCCCTCCAATCTATGGGATTCAGAGTGCAGTAGGTTTGAGGTTAAGGTTAAGATTAAGGGAAGGGAAGAGAAGGCAACAGAGAAATCTAGCCCAGTAAAGTCCAATTATTAAGGGTATGTGACTTTTCCCACCAAAGTACCATTCTCTATAGTTTCAAGAAGTTTTTTGGTTGGCTTATTTTTAAAACATGAATTATAAAATTAATAACCTATTATTTGACTTTAAGAACACTTTATGTTTTTTCTGGAACTTCTAAAGAAATTAATGTGACAGATACCTGAAATTTCTAATTTGTTTATAGGAATAATTATAGAGTTTTTGATACTATTATATTTTGTTGTTATTTTATATATATCTATATATATAACATCTTATATATAATAAAAATGTACAATAAAATTTTATTTCTTTTAAATAATTCTTAAAAGACAAGATCTGAACTAGAGAATATTGGAGCTGGAAAGAAATTTCTGTCATTTAGTTCAGAGCTGTCAAACTCAAGGCTTACAGGCCTCATCCAGTCCACAACACTCCCCAGTATAGATTGAACTAGATTAAATTGTAATTAGGAAATATTTAACAAAATAAGTACAATAAAACAAATATTGCATTTTAAAACTAAGTTAATGGGCAACCTGCAAAGGTCCTTATGGACAGATTAGTGGCCCTCATTTCTATTTGAGTTTGATACCACTGATCAACTGAACCCTCTTGTTCTATAGAGGAGAAAAAGAAGGCTGCAGGCATAGGAGACAATTCAATAAGTGGCATAACCAGGATTCAAACTTAAGTTCAGTATCATAAGTTTAGAGCTAGAAAGAACTTTAGAGGTCTAATTCCCAAATTTTACATTTGAATAAACTGATGTCAAATAACTGATTCAGGGTTATTCTTGCCATATTCCATTCTGTCTCTTTTTGAAAGAAGCACTGATGGTCAATGGATCTAGATATTTTTGAGAAATGTGAAAACAATTAATATTTAGTGGGTCTGACTCTACTGATGAGCAACAAGTCAAATTTTCTGTGGTTGGTAGTGTATAAAATTCACAGGTTTATGTTAGAGTAGCAATTTAATAAATCAGAACTTACAGCCTAAAGAGACTAAAATTTGACTGGGAATATTTTTCCCTTTTCATACTGGTAATATGAGATTCAATAAATCTGAGAGAATTCACAGTACTACTTCATGCTTAAGTACAGAAATGACTAAAAGATCAGTATATTTGGTGATAGGAAAAATAACCAGAGCTAAGAGTACCACAGTAACATCTTAACCAGATAGTTTTTATAAGCATAGGATAAGCAATTCTTCCACTTGTCACCCTTCAGTGCTTATTCCCCTACAATACTGATGTGAAATGTCCCCAGCAGAAACTCAATTAATACTTTTGATTGTATATTTTTAGTCAATGTTCTAATTTATGACATAAATAGCTTGGGTTAGTCTATCCTGGCACTAGAAACTGTGGGGAATGGTTTTTGGCAACAAGAGCCAGCAGTACAACCATTTACCAAGTTAATATTTAGCACGCATCTTTTCTGTTTAGGGCATGGCAACAAGAACTGTGCAGTGATAGGAGAAATTAAAAAGAAAAAATGAAATGTGGTCCTTACTCTTAACCTGTTTAAAATATAATTGGAACAAGATGACAAACATGAGGCCTGGATAAAGTTTCTCATGCTATCATTGTATACTAGTTTGAGAGTTACTAGCTACTTGATAGTACAATTAGCAGAATTTTGGTAATTTGAATTACTGAATGAAAGTAAAGGCCAATATGATAGTTCAGTTTCATCTTGGAGAGAAGCCTATATAGTATACTATCCCAAGGATCTGTCCTTGGTTTTGATCTGTTCAACATTTTTATCACTAACTTAGATAATAGAATATATCTCAAATTTGCAGATGACACAAAGATAGAAGGGAGAAGAATTAATATGGTAAAAGATGATAAAGAGTTCAAAAAGATAGACTTTCTTGAACTTTCAGCTGAAATGAGGAAAAAATTTAATAGAGATAAATGTAAAGTCAAAACACCAATATTAAGAAGTGTGTGTAGGTATATGGGTAGGTATAATTCTTCTGAAAAAGATCTGGGGGCTTTAATGAGCTATCAGGTCTTAATCTCAGGTTGCACTGAAAAGCAATGACAAGATCAAGGAAAAAGAAAAAGAACTCACAGATAGAAAAATATTTATAGCAGCTGTTTTTGTGGTGGTGAAGAATTGGAAATTGAGGGGATGTCTTTCAAGTAAGAAATGGCTGAACATGCTATGGTATATGACTAAGATGAAGTACTACCCTGTTGTAAGAAATAATTAACAGGATGGTTTCAGAAAAACCTGGGAAGACTTATATAAACTGATGTAAAGGTAGGTGAGAAGAACCCAAACTTTGTAGCAACAATGTAACAATAATCAAGTTTCAAAGACCTAGCTATTCTGATCAAAAAAATTATTCACAACAATACAAAGGATTCATGATTAAAAAAAAATCTATTCCCCTCCTGAGAGAACAAATGACCTCTGAGGGCAGACTGAAATATATGTGTGTTTATGTAAGCATGTGCACATATATAATGTATACATATGTATATACACATATGTAAACATACATGCATAAATGCCTATGTATACCTGTGTGTATACACATATACTTGTATGTTGTATAGATGATTACTTTTATTTTTTCTTGTTTTTAAAGATGGCTAGATGGAAATGTTTTGCAGACATCATATGTACAGTAGATAACATATGGCTCGCCTTCACAATGAGTGAGGAAGGGAAAGAATTTAGAATTGAAATTTTTAAAAATGAATCCTGAAAAAATGGTCAAAACTAAAAAGGTCACAGTCCCAAGGTTTTCAGCCCTGCTGAAATCACACCTGTTCAGTTTTAGGTAGCACATTTTTCAGAAGGGCATCGATAAGCTGGAGATTGCCCACTGGGCAACTAGGCTGAAAAGGGACTTGGTATCATGCCATATGGGGATCAGTTAAAGTAACTGGAGCCTTTTGCCTGGAAAAGAGAAGTTTCCGAGGGAACATGAAGCAGCTTTTAAGTATCTAAAGGTCTGTCATGTGGAAAAGTAATTAGACTTATTCTATTTGGACCCAGGAGGTAGGCTAAGAGTAATGAGTTGAAGTTGCAAAGACAATTTGAGCTAGATACAACGAAAAATGTCCTAACAAAACTGTCTCAGTGAAACTGACTTCCTTACTATGCCTCACACTAGGCACTCCATTTGCCAGCTCTAGGCAATTTCCCCTGCTTCATCATACCTAGAAGTCTCTTCTTTCCCATCTTTACTACCAAACTACAACTGTTCCCTTTCCTTTACAACGCCCCTAGGAAAAAATGGATTCTTCATCCGGACAGTTAAACTGCAAGATCTGGCTCCAGCCCGCCTTTCTAGTCTAATTCCACTTGTTGTCCTTCAGGCATGCTTCCTTTGAGCCAAAATGGTCTACGTGTGTTCTCTGAACCCAGTGTTCTATCTCCCACCTCTGTGGTGTAACAAAGCTGTCACACTATCAAGCCTGCCTGGAAAGGACTATTTTTTTTTAACTTTTGTCTCTTGAAATCCTTAGTCCATCTTCAAGACTTAACTCAGATGCTTCTACCCTCAGGAAGCCTTTTCTGATTCCCCCTGGCTGTCATCATTTTTTTCCACCTGAAATTAATCATCTCCTATTTATCTGTGTAAATCTTATGTAGTCCAAGTAGAATATACATTCCTTGAGAGCAGGTAGCTTTTATTTACATATTAATAGGAACCAAAAAGATATCTCCTATTTTCCAATACTTGGATCCACCTATGATTTCACAGATATGAATGTTCCTTTCAATACATTATATCACAATATATTCATGTACCGTCCTTCTATGTGACTCTTACTCTTCCACATATGCTCAAAGGGGGTCTTACCTGGTGTTCAAAGTTCCCCTCTCTACATCTCTTGAAATGGAAGAGAAGAGATCTCAACAGAACACACGGGCTACCTATTGACTTTCTGTCATACTTGCAACATCACTTCCCTCACTACTTCCCCAGCTTCCAGTACTGTATCCTTTGTCCGAATCTATCCTTCCCAGGTCATTTTTTGCAAGCTAACATGTTACGTTTGGTGACTGAGCAACATGAAGCAGTAATTCTTCATACATTTCTATGACTGCCATGTACAGAAAATTATTTTATTTCAGGAAGGATATTGGTGATTTTAAGAACACTTCCCAGTTTCCCAGGCTCTTTATATATATACACTGACTACAGTGTTCAGGATCTCACACACACACACACACACACACACACACACACACACACAAAACCCCTGGACAATGAATTTTTTATCCATTATATTTTTTTTGTGCGTCTAGTGTGTCTGAACTGCTAGGAGATTATCAATCTGAATTAGGAAGTGCTCAAAATCTCCTAAATCTCAGATAATCAACACAATGTTATTTATAAACTGCAGAATCTGGTGGATTTGTTACTTTTAGAGGGACTCCCTCTTCTGTTTGGACTATGTGGAAGATATCCTCCACAACACTGGCAAACTGCTTTATTGAAGCATGTTCCTGTTTCATGACTTAGTGGATGTAAACAATCATTGTCAAATGAAGTTTGTTGATACATCTTCAAAGAATTTATGATGTTTTAATGTTTGGTAGACCCAGTACTGAAAATGAAATTGTACTTCAATGAATTAAATGTTTGACTATAATCAATACACAATAAATGTGGCCTAAATATTAATGTGAATGTAAAATATTAATGTATAACAAAAAGCTTCAAAAATGTCCTCAATGTCCTCAATATCCTAAATTATTCCCAAAGATTTTATATGGAAAACTAGGGGTATGAGTCAGATATATATTTCCTCAATTTTTTCTTCAGTAAAAACAAAACCAATCTGAAAATCCTGCAGTTTTGTCCAAGCAGTTAAGTTTTCTCTCCTCTTTCACAGCTCCTGAGAAGGATTTCTCAATAGGCTCAAAATAGTGTTACCTCTAGCATGGAGCTCTTTGGTCTACGCTTGTTTTGTGCTATTTTAAAATTTTATGCAGATCACAGAGAAATATAGAGTCCAAATGTAGCGGACATACTGTTACTGATAAAGGAAAGAATACAGTACAGTATATTTACAGTTTTCTTTTTCTTATTTCCTCTATGTCTTTTGTCCTTCATCCACTTTCATCTTAAATACTCTCAGGCTCATTTTGCTTAGGTTTCTCACAAATTTTCTTTCTCCTCCATTATTTCTTGCAGTTTTGAGGCAATATTGACCATAATCTTGCACTGTCCTCTGTAGCATTTCCTAAAACAAATCACTTTATAGTCTAAATGATTATTTCCCTTAGCTACTTTCTAAGGAAATCAAGTGTTTTCTTGGTTGGAGTCCTTTCAATGGCCTCATTTGGGCAACTCGTTTATATGAGATAAAGTCACTAAGAATAATGGTTTATATTAATGCTATTTCTTTGTTCCATTTACTATTTGCCAACAATCAACAGATGACTTAAGTTTTCCCATTAAGTGTTGTAAAACTTATCTTCATTTGCTCACATCTTTTAACTATCTTCCTAGTATCCAGAATAACTTTATAGGGCTTAATTAAAGGCCATTTGACCATTTGACATGACTGCCCATCCTTCTTCTTAAAAATGTAAATCCTCTGACTTGCCCCCCCCAACAAAAAGATACCTAAACTTCATACTTTTAGTTTCTCCTTCTCGATTATTCTCTTTTACTGTCTCTTTAGTTGTCATGGGTATCCACTGAATTCTTCTCTTCCCCTTCTATGTTCACTCTAAATAGGAACTTCATTTTATAGTTTGAGTTACTTGGGAAACCTAAAATATTTCTCTGGATTTCATCTTCCACCACTTCACTGACCACTAAGTAACTCCACAAGATCTTCCATATAGCTGCCAAAGTGATTTTCTGAAAACCTAAGTTTATGTCATTTCTATATGTAAACTTCTCTTTTTGACATTTTAAACCTATTGTGATCTCATCCCTACCTAACTTTTGGATTTTATTATAAATGACTCCTTTTTATTCACTCTACAATTTAGCCAAACTGGTTTTCTTACTATTTATCATATATGACAGTCTATTACCCATCTAAGATTTTGTCCTGTCTGTCAGCAGGAATTCCCTTCCTCTTCACTGCCAGTTTCCTTCAAATCTCAGCTATAGAACCACCTTTTATATAAAGCCTTTTCTCATCATATAGACATGTTGTCTCTTCAGGTTCGATATAGAGCTCCGAAAGGGTACAAATTTCATTTTTGTTATATCCCAAGATTTACACAGAGTAGTATAGAGTAGGTGCTTAATAAATGCATTTTGATTGTATTATATGATATAGAGCATATTAGTGTAACTAATATGATACATGTTATATACACACATGTTATATGGTATGCATGTGCAGCACCTGCACTGCCATCACTCTGTCTTCTCCAGTTTGTGTGAAAAGGAACTGAGGATATTTCTTTTAAGCAAACTGCCAATATCTACTTATTTCAGTCCATATTAACCATAAGCTAGAATAATTATTTTCAAAAATTAATTGCATCAAGCCTAAATCCCACAGCCTAGCATGCAAGACTTCAATTAGCACTGTGCTCTACAAAATGATGGCTTTAAACATTTGCTGAATTAATACTAAATGCTCTTAATCTCATTTTCATTACTTCCTTACATAAACCCCCAGCCCTGATCAAACTAATCTGTTTGATATCTTCTACATATACATTCACTCTTTCCTATCTCCCTTCTATGCCAAGAGAATTTCCTATATATTCTAAAAGAAAAAAAAAAGCCTGGAATTCACATGCCTCCTTCAAGAAACTTCCCCTAATTGATCCTATCCTTTTTTGAAAACCCCTTGGTAATTACTTATTGTGTATATACTTTATATATTTGCACTTGGTGATCTGGCACTCTCGAAGAAGTGCTTTTCTCTTGTTTCTTGTGTATTTATTCCACTCCCAAATCCCATAAGCTCCACAAGGTCAGGACCATGTTAAGTCTGTTTCTTTTGTATCTTTTTCCTCTTTCCCACTGCTCTCAAATCATTTCTATGTAGTAAGAATGTTGGTGGCTGTCAATTTTGTGAGTTCCTTTACATTCCATGGTAAAATTAGACAAACCCATACTTATGTGAGCCCAGGCTCATTGATTAAAAACACATCCTGGTTTAATTAAAGAGGAATCTATTCCTTAAAATATTCCATTCCTCTCCAAAAATGATTAATCTTATCAATCTCTTATTTTATTTCTCAAATAAACTTCTGCTTTACTCAGAAAGCCAGAGAGAACTAAAGAAGAATTTGAGATAATAACTTCAATGAAGTAGCAGGATACAAAATAAATTCACAAATATATTAAGCTTCTTTTTTTTTTTTACCAAGTACTAACAAAAACTATAAGGGAAATGATAGGATAAGAAATTCTATTCAAAATATCTATAAAATTAATAAAATATCTGAGTATTGATATAACAAGATAGATGTAGAACTTAAAAGAACACAAATAAAACACTTTACATAAATAAAGGGATACAAATAACTATGGAGATTCAATGTTCATGGTTAGGCTGCATCAATACAATAAAAATCAACAAGTATGTGTGTGTGTCTGTGTGTGTCTGTGTTTGTGTGTGTGTAATTTTACAGCATAAGTGCTCTACCAAACTTCCAATTATTTTCCTTGAAGAATTAGACAAGAAAAAAATTTCACCTGAAGAAACACAAGGATAAGAATCTTAAATAAAAATGGGAGAAGGAGGATAAGCAGTACACAGATTACCACTTTTCATATTGTATCATAAAGCAAGAATTCTCAAAGCTCTTTGGTACAAGTTTAAAATTAGTATCAGTCATTTAGATAAGCAAGATATTAGATAACTAGATAAGGAAGGAACATAAGGAAACAGGCTTGTGGTTTGAACACTCGTTACTAGCTCTGCATGATGAAAACTGCTATGAAAACCAGTAGGTATTTTGGCAGAAATCAGGCATACACCATCATTTTACATCTGAACCAAAGTGAGCTCCTATGGTACATGACTCAAATATTAGGTCATATTTTGAAAAATATAGACAGAAAGGAGAGAAAAGGGGATACCTTTAAAAACAATTTTGTTTACATAGTATCGAGAAGTTTTCACAGACAAAATCAACGTAGCTAGATGCTGAATGTGGAGGCAGAATGACGTACGGGATAGAGTGTTGGGACTTGGAGTCAAGAGGATGGAGTTCAGATCCTGCCTCAGACACCTACTGGCTGTGTCACTTTAGACAAGTCAACCTCTTGGCCTCATTTTGTTTGTCAACTCTAAAATAAGGGAGTGGGGTTTGGTGGCCTCTAAGGTTCCTTTCAATTTTAAAAATATGATCTTATGAATAGGGAAAATATAATGGCATTACATATCTCTGAGGAAACTCTGACATCCAGGATATATAGAAAATTGTTTCAAATATATTGCACCAAAAGCCATTCTCTAACAGATACGTAGTCAAGAGATATGAGAGTTTCCAAGAGAAAATAATTATCAAATCAAAGTGTTCCAATCATTAATAAAGCACAAAATAAATGTAATATCGTTTCACGTCACACCCTTTAAATTAGTAAAAATGTAAAAAACAAACAAAAACACGAACAGTCCATGTTGGAGGGACAAATGAATATCTTGTTGAAGAAGGTGTGACCTGGTCCAACCATTTTGGAAATTAATTTAGAATTATGCATAAGATGGCTCTGTCTTAATTTTTGTTATAAGGAAGGGTTCCATGGAGAAGGGATAATACGTAAAAATGATCACTGTGAAAAGAGGGAATAATAAAACAATTTTTAAAATATGTGTACTCATCAAATATACAACAAAACAGGTATTCTTAGATCAGATGTTAAATTGTAGTTTCTTACATAGTATGGAGGTTCTTGCTTCTAAGCTATTATTCTCAAATATATTTATAAATATCACAAAATGGAATATACAAAGAATCATCTCTGACTACATGTTTTAAGAAAATCACTTGGCATGTCCATGTATCCAATAACAACAATTTGTTAAGAACTGTGGAGTTAGAGCAGTCCAAATAGTTATTAACTGCTTAAAAATTCTGAAGCATTCCTAAAAGGTTTCACTTAAAACATTACAGTAATAAAATCTTATTGAAGTATTGCTTTTGTTAATTTTCTACAGACTAGACAGTGAAGAATTCAAGTTTGTTTGTGTTTTTTTAACTTTGATTACAAGTAGCAAATAAATTGCTGTTTTGTTTTTAAATAAACCTCTGGCCTTGAGTTTCGTCCTCTTAATAGTAGCCTACATGGTTGACTACTTTTGGTGTTAAATTTTCTTAAATTGTATTTCTGTCAGTATATCATTTTTTAAGCAATGGACCTTATAATAGCACACATTGGTCTGTCAGGAGTGCATTTTAAGTAGTACAACAGTTATTTTTCACTACAGGAGACAAACAATGATATGTATTACATGCAGTAAACATTGCTTTTGAAACACAGGGTTAGTTCGCTTTGCATTCATCAGGCTATAATCTTACTGTGACTTTTATGGGGGTGGGAGAGAAACCCTACCTCTCATTAATGATAGCCAAAGGCTATAGGTTTGTAACAAGCCAACGATACACATTCACATTTCTCATGGAACAAAACCTTGATTAAATATTACATGAGATGGTTGAGACATGGCAGAGTAGATTAGGACATATTTTGAAACTATTAAGAAGAAGAAGATTGTTATGTAGTATAAACTTACCCCTTTCAAATATATACACACTCGCACACACACACACATACACACACATTCACAAGCAAACACACAAACACACATACATATCTGTACATGTACACACACACAGATCTAAATTGATTTTACAAGTGTAGCTTTCAATTACATCAAATAAATCTTTATTAAATTCTTAATGTGTGCCAACCACTATGAATACAAAGCAAAAAGCTAAATAGTCCTTCCCTCAAGTAATTCACATTCCAATGGAGGACACAACATGCATGTAGGTATACATAAAAGAAATGAGGTAACATGCGGTGAGAAGTAAGATTTTTCCACAAAAATGAATAGAAAGTGATTTTAATAGTAAATATCCCAAAATAGTGTTATCTGTGAATTCCTTAATTAATTTAAGTAAATAGAAGGGACCATAGAAAATATGGTTTGCAAAAAAGCAAAGGCATGAAAGGGAACAGAGCATCAGCATTGGGCAGTATAATATTTAGGGGCAGACAGGTGGCATATCAGTCCTGAAGTTAGGAGGACTTGAGTTCAAACTTGACCTCAGACTCTTACTTAGCTGTATAACCCAGAGCAAGTCACTTAACTCTAATTCCTTTCCCCTTTTCCCCCAGCAAAAAAATAAATAAATAAATAAAACAGGGTATCTACGTTTCTTTATTTATATGACCGTGGGCAATTCATTTCCTAATTTGGGGATTAATTTTCTCCTTAATGAAAGAAAAGAGTTGGAACAGATTATTTAAAGTTTCTATGAGTCTATACAATTGAGAAAAGCAAAATTAACTTAATTTTAAAATATAAATTATTTAAACTTTTAGTCTAAAAAAAAAAATTATGGTTCTGAGGACAGCAAAGGATAACCTCCCCACAAAGAACCCAGAAAATCACACCTTTATAAATGGCCCCTTACAGATTTAATTCTCCCTAACTCTACTTAGTTACCTATTCTAATTTCAGCAAACTTCACCTTATATAATTCTTGTTAGTAAAAAGCCTTAATGCTACGTATGTTCATTCATTCTATTATCTCTTATCTTTAATAGAGATAAATGAAAATTTATTTAAAAAATCTTTTGTTTTACAATCCTTCATTTATAGGAAGCCCATCGTTAAAAATCCACCTTCTCTATGATCAACAATCCTGGTTTTCTTAAACTTTTTTCCCATGGTTCTTTTCAACCCTTTAAATTATCCTCCTAGCTATGCCAAAATTCCTCTATAGCCAGAATGAAAGAATCCCTTCCATCCAGAAATTTATCTTCTAATGGGGGGAGGGGCAAAAGTAAGAGAGTACGTGAGTGTGTGTGTGTGTTTATAAGGAGGGAGGGGGAAGAGAGACAGACAGAAGGACACACAGAGAGAACTAGAGGCAGAGAGAGAGAGAGAGAGAGAGAGAGAGAGAGAGAGAGAGAGAGAGAGAGAGGGAGGGAGGGAGGGAGGGAGGGAGAGGGAGAGAGAGGAAGACGGAGAGGGAGGGAGGGAGAGGGAGAGGGGGGGGAGAGAGAGAGAGAGAGAGAGAGAGAGAGAGAGAGAGAGAGAGAGAGAATGGGAACGAGAAACCAAATTCACAATAATTTGCTTAGTGGGGAAAAACACAAAGTTGGGCAGGGAGGCCTTCAGTAGGTAGTGGCATTTAGTTGAGCGCTTTGAAGGGAGGGGATTCTATCAGGAGAAGGTTAAGGAAGGAGGATATTAGATATGGAAACATGATATGTTTGTATCCAATCAAAAGTAAGTTCTTTCAGTCTCTGGGATCTACAATAACCTCAAACTATGCCTAGAAAAAGCCTGGCATAACTTGGCAAAAAGAGTTGGAATGGTGAAAGCAGGGCTGGATTAAATAATCAGATGACCTTTCAAATTCAAGTTGAAATAGATTATTATTAAAGTTTCTTCCAACTCTAAACTTATGATCTGATCATAATTCAATTCAATAAACAATTATTTGTACTTATGTACTTAGTGTACAAGGTGCCAAAGTTAATATTGATCAAGAAAATTCAGACTGATATTTCTCCTACCTATCAATGACAATGACATGGGGGTTCGGGGGTGGGATGGTTTGGTGGGAAGATGATTTTAAGAGGAACCACCACTTTAAAATCAAGCAAATATCTCAAAGAAAACAAGCCACATATTTGGAGTTGAAAGAACTTTACAGTTTTTAGAACAGAAACATACTTCTGGCTTATAGGACAGTAACAACAGTTCTAAAAGACAGGCTTTGTTAGACAGATATATAGATCTATCAATATGTAACATAAGCTATATTATTTTTTACAATTTAATGAAAGACTTGTGAATGAGTCATTAAATAAAAAAAAGAACTGTTTGGCAGAAACTATAATAAATTAATACTTAATATATTTTCAATATTTTTTTAAGGTCATGAATTGTCTCTCAAAAGCTAGCTTAAAATCTTAAATGCCCAAGAGAATAACAAAACACAACTTATGGGAGCTAGATTAGTTTAGTTCACAGCAAAAGCCTTTGTTTCAACACCTGACTCTTAACTCCTCATAAAACAGAACAAGTCAGTGAGATCAAGCCCCAAACTAGCTTTTTAAAAAAACAAATATTAAACTTCCACTCATCCTTCTCTGATGCGTTATTGTGATGGGCCAATCCCAAGGCATTAAAGGTTACACAAATAAAACGCAAGCTCTGTTACCAAAATGCAGACCGCTTGATGGATATTCCAGTCATACTAGTACATAAAGACAATCTAGAAAACTACTGTAGAATTATGAATTTCATCAAAGCAAGTACTTATACTGATAAAATCATAAATCTGCGTGGTATTAAAGTAGAAAGAAGTTCAAATCAAGTGTTTAGAAAGGATACGCAGGTTGCTTAAGACAAAAAAGGCAACTCTTAACAAAATCTGACAGACGGATAAGAAGTATATTTATTCTTCTCAGCTCAGTTTCATGGGTTTTCTCCTAGCTATGGAGAAAGATCAGGATTATTCTAGGAATAGCCCAAGGACCATGCAGAACCCAGTAACCTCTAGGTGATGAGAAGAATGCCCCATAGTGTAGTTATCTATATATTCCTTGCTCTCTGGGCAGTTAGGTGGCACAGTGGATAGAGTCTTGGGCCTGGAATTAGAAAACCTGAGTTCAAATCAGACCTCAGATACTAACTAGCTCCGCGACTCGGGAAAAGTCACTTAAACTTTTGTTGCGTCAGTTTCCTCCTCTAGTAACAACCCCTCCCCCTTCTCCCCCTGGGGTGTTGAGAGAATCAAATGAGATATTATAAAGTGCTTTGCCTGACACACGGTAAACACTATACAAATGTTATCTATTATACAAAACTCAAAGTGTTATAAATTCACCCTCCCTGAATCTCCATGTTATCTAGGCAGACCTGAGCCACCACTCACCAAGACATTTCCTCTGTTTCACATTCAGATTATGGAAATGTATACAGATTGCTTTGATTTTTTTTATTCAAAATATTTTTAAATGGCAGTTTACCTAAATAAAAAGTTTGTCCAATTTAAAATTCTTTTATCCCTTTAAGTCAAAATGGTCAATAAGTATTAATGAACCTGTTTTTATTTAAATTCCTGATACTACTCAGCCTTTCTTCCTGATTTCAGAAAAAGCTTCATTCCAAAACAGGATGAAAGATGGAAAAAAAAATGTAAATGAAAAAAGGCATCCATATGACACCTTTGTGTTTCCTACTCTTTATCAACTCTAAGGTTTGCTTACATGGATTTTTATTCATAAAATCAACTTCCTAGGTACTTTTTGAAAGTTGGGCTTGAATCTCGTTACAATAAATGGCCATAGCTTTCATTTCAAATATTTAAGACAAAAAAACTTACATATAAAGAAAATGCAAACTCCATGATTAAAACTACTGACATTTCCAACTTAGAGCTAGAAAAATGGCAATCTCTGAGGGACACAGGTGTTTAGAATCTACTTCAACTAAGTGTTCAGATCAATCACAACATGGTTAAGAAAGAGCCTAAGAGCATCATTCACCAACACGGTGCCTAGATGCATGCTGTGCAGCCAACTGTCCAATTTACTTTACATGTATTCATCAAAAGGTCACAATTCAATAGCATTAAAACGTTTATCACTATGAACTACAATAAATGTAGAGATATAAGGGTTTTTTTTAACTAATTTACAAAAGTTCACTTTTGCCTCTGTGGCATAAACAGCATTGATGTTTCATTTTAACCCATCCAATACAACCAACCAAATTATTCAGAGACAACTAGATAACAGAAACTGAAAGGAGATTACCATAGACTTTAGTGATAAGGAGTAAGGAAATTTCGAGCAAATCATACATAGCCATTCTGACACACTAATAGTGAAAATTTTATGAACTCTGTGCTATGTTGCCAACTGAACTAAATTTAATGAGACATTAATATGGTGGCAGCCGTTATTATTAGAGACATGGACCATTCTGGTTCCTCAGCATTAAAATCCCCCATCATTCTTCCATTAAATAAATATATCTCTCTTCCATTCACCTGACTTCCTCTCAATGTCATCCCTTCATGTTACTTAAATGAGACCTTAAGGTAGAATCATATTAATAACTAGGAGGTGGGGCCAATTTAAATGGTATGACTAGAAATCCCTGAGATGAACAGTCTCACTTCTTAGTACCTGTCTTTATATTCCTTTCCACTTATAAAGATGTTTTGCCCACAATCTGGAGTCTGTGCACTATGGCTGGTAGCAAAAGCAACGGTGTGTTACTTTCCAGAAGCAGGAAATCTAAAGAAGTGTTGATTAAGGAAAGCTGTACAGTATCAACAAGAGTGGTGTGGCTGTGTGTTTGATGGTGCTGTAGGGAGAGGAAGAGGAAAACAGCAGTAAAAACAGCACAACTACACTCCATTTTTCCCTCCAACCAACTACTCATCGTAGATAACTCTAAGGCCTAGACATGGTTCTAAAGGTTAGCTACTGGCCTGTAAAGAAGCCAAATCAATACCTACAGTGTAACACATTCAGGTTTTAGCTGTTATAAACTCCCTTCCCCTGCTTCTCCTACCTATCCATCTACTACTATAATTCCAAGGAATAGAACAAGTAGAATATGTAAAGACATTTATAGTAGCATGTGACAAATATGGATGTAAAGGAACACTAGTAAATTACATAAACTAGATAGAATTTGAGTCAATTTCACAAAAGTTTCGAAATACAAGATCATTATCTCATTTTTATGTTTACTGTGGTCTTAATAAAAAGCCTAGCAAAATTCTGGGTGGATACTTCATTGTGACTTCCTACGGATGAATAGTAAATCTAATTATAAAAAAATAGGACCACATCAATCTGAATTTTATGAATGTTTCACATTAAACATTTTCAATACAAATGTTTCCTATTATTGGAAGAGTAAAATAGTAAGAAGAACTTTAGATGGGTGTAACTAAAAGCACAAATATTCTATTTCACTGGGAGGCTTCCATGTCTGCTTTGACAAAGTGAGAAGAAGCTCTTTCTGAAAATTTCTATTTGAGGTTCAGAACTGAAATTTACTCTAGGACTTCAACTCCTAAAAGCAGGAAGGAAACGCTTCAGTACAATCTGGAAAATACCCCCATATTTTGAGGATGAGGCAACAATACAGAAAGTAACAGCTGTTAGAATAACTAAAAGTTTTCCCTCATTCCCTCTGGTCAGGAACATTTATTCCTTGGGCCTCATATATACTTTTCAGTTCCCTAATGTTTTACAATTGTCTGCATATATACCTTATGCCTCTAGTAAACTCTCAATTCAACAAAGTATTATTTAGTATTGATAAATTCCATGTTCTCCTCAGTCCACACAATACATAGAGGATTAAACATTTGTTGAATGGGAATGAATTATATCACATAGGAAACTATATCTCATTTATGTATATAAGATATTGTGTGTATGTGCGTGTGTACATGTGTGCGCGCGTGCGTGTGTGTGCGTATGTACACATACACATTGGTAACCATGGCTTTCACCCAGCCCTGGGGGACTGTATGCTGCAGTCTGTGTAGGAGTACATGGGACTTCAGACTGATGTAGACAAGAAAGCGTAAGAGACTTTCTGAAAGAGTGCCAGAGACACACAGAGAGAAGAGCTACAGACACGTAGGGAAAGCTGGTTATTCAATGTTCTCCTGATTTCTGACTTAACACCTTACCAAATGTTTAGAGAAGACATGGGTGGAATTGAGTCCTTTTCCATTGGTTGAGCTAAGGTTTTTATCACTCCTACTTAAAAAGATCATTTACTCTTGTATTTTTTTGGGGGGTGGGGAGAGGATCTATTCCAATATATGCAACTTCTCTAACTCTATATTTTTCTTTCTCTGTTTGCCTGGAAAACAAAGAGTTCACTTGCTTCTCACTATTTGTGATGGACTTTTGTATTTGGTGGGAAGGAGCTAAGCAGGCATGAGTAAACTTAAGGGCTATCCATCCTATTAAAAGCAATCAGGGAAATAGCCTTTGTTCTAAATGTCATCCCCTAGAATGCCAACATTTGGGAAGGGGGATGCAGGTAGATAGGATTCTAGCCTAAAATTCCTCTCAGAGACCGGAGAATAGAATGTCCACCCTCGGTTAGATTCCTGACCCTAACCCTGAAATTTTCCTATCCCTTTCCTTAGATAGCATGCTGGTGATTCAAGCACAGTGTTTGGCTTTACCTCTCTCTTCAAAAGGCAGTCCAGAGTACAGATGTTTATACATGCCACCAGTGAGCACTGTCTATATAGACAACTGAATTAGTTCCAGAGACACACAGAAAGAAGAGCTACAAACATGTAGGGGAAGCCGGCTCTTCAATGTTCTCCTGATTTCTGACTTAACACCCTACCAAATGTTTAAAGAAGACTTGGGTGGAATTGAGTCTTTTTCCATTGGTTGAGCTAAGAGTTTATCACTTCTAGTATAAAAGATCATTTAGTCTTGTATTTTTTTTTGGGGGGGGGGGAATCTGTTCCAATATGTGCAACTTTTCTGACTCTATTTTTTCTTTCTCTGTTTGCCTGGGGAAAAAAAAAAGAGTTCACTTGCTTCTCACTATTTGTGATGGACTTCTGTGGGCACATATGTCACATATGCATATAAGAAAGTTCCCCAATGCAATTTTACCACCAGTGTTTAGCAGAGTATGAAAAAATGAAAAAAAAATGTTAGGGAGAATGATAGCAAGAAATTACCAGCATTATTACCATAGAAAATGTATATATTGGGACTATCACTTGCAGTCAATGGCAACATCAGCTTTATTTCAATACTGTCATATACATTAAAGACTCATTTGGATCTTAGAGTTTCTTAAAATCTCCAGCTTTTTCTTTCATTGAAACCATACCACCCCTATCTTATATGGAGCTGAGTTTATTTTTTTAACTTGAAGATTTTCCTTTTTTTAACTAAAATCTGTGATTTCACGGTTGTGAAAATTCCCCAGTATGGAAACCACCTCCCTACAAATAAGATACACAACAGCAAACCATGTAGAACTTAAGAGAGCAGTCAGAGCATTGAGAGGAAGTGGGATATTCATGGCCACATGCCTAGGTGTCAGAGGTATGACTTAAACATAGGTCTTACTGACTTCAGAGCTATCATTCTAGTTGCTGTGCTATGCTGATTAATATTTCATATGTATCCTTGTTACATTTCATCTTCATCTATTTGATCTAAATGTCTGATCTATCACAATAGTTTTAGATTCTGTCACCGAAAAATTCAGCAATCATACCTATCTTTGTGTCATTGGTAATTGGATAAACCTGTTATCTATGCCTTTATCCATATTATAAAGAAAAATCTTAAAAAGCACAAGACCAAAGATCCTCCTGGAGTAATCATCTGAGGCTCTTTTTAAACTAACATTAAACCATTAATAACTACTTTGGGTCCCGCCCTTCAAAAGGGCTAACCACAATTAGCCTCTATCTTTCCATGTTGTCCACAAAAATAGGACTTTGTCTAGCACTTGGTTAAAATGCTAAAGTGTTCAAATCATCTCCCTGCTCTATCAGTATATTAACCCTGGCGAAAAAAATGTCAGTCAAGATTTTAGGATAGTTAGTCCCATTCTCAGTATTCAATTGTGCCTGCTATTTCCAAACACACATTATTTCCCTGCTCTACACCTCGAGATCTCAGATTCATAGAACTGTAAGGAATCATCTAGTCCATTCTCCTTAATTTTTTTTTTTGATGAAAATGAAGTAGTTATTTTAAATGACATGAATTTAATCAATAGCTAAACAGAGTAACTTGGAAAAGAACCTAGCTCTTTTCCCCCACCCCTTTCTTTTCTTCAATACTATACTGCTTTCATATTCCACAAAATAAATACTCTTTCTGAAGTCTTTCATTCATGTTTTACCTTTATAGGTGCCAAGCTAAGAAGATACATGTTTATTCCAAAAGATTCATAATTACTGCTTGGGGAAATGTATTTGGCTTAGGTAGATATAGAGGTATGCCTTTGTTCAAGTCAGACTTTACAGAAACTTCCAAAATCCTCACCATTTTTATAGATTCCAGCCTTTTAAAAATATATCTTCCTTGACTTGGGGTACATTTAAACCTTGCTGCAAAATTCAGTGATTAAAACAAGGTTATCTCTAGATTTACATGCTAATTTAAAATAATTTTAAAGTGCTATAGACACATAAGGTGGTTATTATTGACAATGCTGGACTTTACAGTGTTGGCTTTTACATCTGTGTACCACTTGGGTGCCATCCCCTGCCAACTCACAAGCTGGGTCTTCCTGCAGACAAGCCTATGCCATGGCTAACATACTCTATGCTTCCGTATCCACTTAAAATCATAACATCCAAATTCCTACTGATGTGTTTAATTTCTAGTTGGATGGGGAACACTAGTTCAAAGCAAAGATATTTTATGAAATAGCACAGCAAGGCAAGTATTCTTCCATAAATACAAATATCATAAATGAAAATATTAGATATGCCTTGGGATTGTATGACTAAGGCACATATAATGTGCCTTATATAATTATACAATATATATTTATACATATTTATCTGCAAATAACATATAAATACATACATCATATATAAAAGTATAACACTTGCATAATTACATAATTGGGAATGTATGACTAAAGCATACAGAGAAGGACAACACTGGTTGTGCTTCTAGGTTATTGATATGATCCTATTTCCAGGCATTCAGTCTCTGCCAAGTGTCATTCCGTGCTTTCACATGGCTACCAATCACATAGCTCCACTGGTCCTATGGTTACTTTGTATCCTTAGCAGAAATGCCCTCTCTCTTCCTTATGGAAGAATGGGCTATGTATGATGCCATACTTTTTGGTTAAAATCAATAGTTTTTTCCTGCTACAGTAGATAAAAAAAAATAAAAAAATCACAAGACTACTCTGCTACACAAATTTAAAAAAAAAATCTCAATAGAATATTTTTTTCCCATTAAAAAAAATGGGTCTGTTTCCCCTCAACTTTGGCTACTTAGAAACGAGAGTTTCCTCTCCCAGGGAAGAATGCTTTCTCCAAGTGAGTGCCCCGAGCTTTTTTAAGCCAAATGCCAGTCCCAGTTTCCTTGTGCCTTCTAGTTGAAATCTGCTTTTTGAACTGCCTTTCCTGGTCACTGAATGCTGTCTGTACCTCTTTATCTTAGGCTCAGAAATTTCTTAAGACTCCTTCTAACTTCCAGTGGCTAAATTATACCTAATTCATTTAAATGGCAGTCTGAGCCAAGTGACAAAAGCTTTCAGGCTCCACAAGTTTCTTAATTTTATCTTTTGCTTTCCCGTGCAGGAGAGCTTGAGGTGGGAAGGATAGAAAAAAACATCAACCCAGGAGACAACTCTATTATTTTTCTCCTGCTCAGCTACATTCCAAAAACCTTCAAGGGATTGGACCCTATATCCGTGGAATACTTTTGTGGCTTTAAACACCCTTGTAATCCTATCCACAATTGTTTCAGTGAGCTAATGTTCCCCCTAGATTATAAAATGTACTACTTCTGCTAAAATCCATAGTGCCTAGGACTGTGCTGAGATATAGTTGTTTTTTTTTAAATGGGAAATACTGAATTCTATGAAATGAGTAGGCATCTATCAAGTAGTTAAATTAGATATTTTAATTAGACTAAAATAAATGGATTTTCTTCCCCTTTCACCTTTTATCTAGTCGCTTCATGATTTCACATGTGTGCAGTGGTTATCATCCATACCTACAGGAGTTTTTCAATGCTGATATTTTCTTCAAGTGTCAGAGAAGTCCCTTCTCATTATTCTTTCAGCCACACACTTGAAAGTTTTCTAATGGAACTTTGCATAGAATTATCATTTATATTTATCATAAGAAATTGTGAGCTATATAAACAAAAAAAATTGAATTACCTTGTATTTTGCACAGGAATGTATGCTCTTTAATGGCAGGGACTGTCATTTTTGTTAGTATTGTTTGAACAGTATGCCTTAGCCTAGAACAGTTTCTGAGGATAATAGCATCATAGACTTAGTGCTGAAGGAACCATAAAGGTCATCCAGTCAACCCTCTCCTTTCAGAGATGAGAAAACTCAGACCTAGAGAAACTCCCTCACTCAAGGTTACACAGATATTAAGTTTCAGAGGAAAGATTTGAATTCAGGTTTTCTGATTCTAAAGCAAGTGCTCTTTCAACTATAATATATCATCCCACTTAATCATATATACTCAATGATCAAAGACCAAATGGAATGAAAATATTAATGAGGCATCTGAGTAGAAACATAGTGGAAGCCATGTACATAAGATATCCTTAGACCATTGGCTAAAATTTATAGGAAAAAATTATAGAATCTAACTAAAATGAACAATGATAATGCAATCTTTAAGTAATTAACAGTCAACAGAAAGCAACACTGAAAAACACTGGTTTTGCATAAATTTTCAGACATCATGAATGATACTCTTCCCACTTCCCTAACCTCCTAACCATGTTCCCACCCCCACCCCCAGAAAGACGTTATGGGCAAGTAAAAAAAAGCCATTTAGTAAATAACATAAAATTTCAAAAATCTCTTTTAAAGGCACGGGTGGCATATATGAAAACCATATATGGCATGTGACAACCATAAAAAATGTTAAGGAGATTTTAAACTTCTTTTAAATAGAATTATGGGAAAAAGGATTCAACAAAAATAAGAAGGAAGATATAAATCTTTAAATAATATGTCAACTGAATCAGTAATATAAAAATCCAGACTTTTTTTCCAAGCCTTACTATTTTTTCCTTGTGGTGGGTTCCAGGGCATAAGCAGGATAGGAATTTGTTTCTCTGAGGTTCCTAGACTATGATTAAAAGCCACAAAGTTTAATGTCATTGTTACTACTTATCAGATTGTACATTTATATTTACTTACAGTGATTATTTTCATTAACAAAACTGGCTAACACAGATAATACTCTCACTCCATCAGCAATAAGTTTGGTTTAAAATTGCATCTGGGAGTACTCCTCTGCAAACCACTTTTATATTCTGGAGTTTATTTTTCCTCTTTAGTCTAATTAGTAAGTTTTCAATATTAAATAACAATATGTAAACACATCATCTTAATATAGAAAACCTAACTTGCCTTGTTTAACTTTAGACATTCTATCTCCTCTGAGATGTTACAGGTAGGCTTTTATCCCCCTAACAGACTCTACCATGCAGCCCTTTTAACACCATGAAACAAAATTATCAAACCACAAAGTAATAACATGTGAAACTAAAAGTTGCATAAAAGGTTATGAAAATATGTGGGTGAAAAGACTGTCCAAGATGTTTTGACATAAAGGGTTCTAAGTCCAAACCATTACAATTCAGAAGTTCCAATTAACTTTGCTAGTACTCGTACACTTCTATAGTCAGAAAAATGGAGAGAAAGCTTATGGCCTAAAAACAGTTTCAAACCAAAGGAATATGAAACTAGGAAGATATAAATATCCTAGTTTAAAATGGCTAAAAAGTTAGCTTCCATGCTTTATAAGATAAATATCTACTATAAAGAAACATTCATCTAGGAGATAAAATAAGGTAGGAAGACTTTAGTTAGCACAAAATCCAACAGTAGAAGAAATGTTAATAGGTAAACTATTAAACAGCACTGAAACAGATAGAAGCAGCAATATCATCTGATTCAATTAAATCACAAGGTAATTTAGGAATTTTAGATTAAAAAAACAAATAGGCAAATTTTCTACTGAAAACATTTACCAGCCACTTTTAGAGTATCTGACATGTGAAATGACTAGATAACATGTCTTGGCAAAAGATAACATCACATCAAGTGCCAGATTCTACCAAAGATCAATGACTTGAAGTTGTCAGTAAAGATGAACGAAACCAAGATTCTTAACATTCTAAAATGTTCCCTATACGTTCCTTCACTAAGTTGGTTGTTTCTCAACTTTTGTCTCTTACTGTTCACCTATGATTTTTCTACTGCAGTGGCTGGGAGAATAGGATTCTTAATAAGGAGGGTATCTATATGCCCTTGTTACTACATCACTTATCCCAAATAGTGTTAAGAATCAGCAAAACTTACAGAAATGTAGACAGTGAAGTTCCAATGTCACATTTTTGCTGTTTTTGTGGTCACTTTTGAAATATAACAAATTAATTTTACTACATAGAAAACAGGAAAATTAGAAAACAATGAATGGGAATAAAAATCTAAAATATGAAATTGGAATTAATTCCCAACTCAAATAACATTTAGGTTTCATGTGTTGTATATTTCTCATGTTAATTCAATAAATGCTATTAATCAATTCTCCTTCATGGAAAAAGGGATAAAGTTTAGAAGGATGTAAACCTCATAGAAACTGTAAGGAATTTTCAGAAAGGAAAATCAAAGATTTAATATATTTTCTGGATTTTATGAAGGAATATTCCTAGTCATTTATATAAACCAATTATTCTAGCCTATATTTGATATAGAACAAAGTCTTACTATACCATGCTTACAATTACTTAGGTCCCAGGATATATTCAGAATCTGACATTTACCAAATTACTGTTTTCATCCTGCTTCTTTTCATCACCACAACATAGCAAAATTCTATTTATTTTTCATTTTGCATTATTGAAAGAACATTAAGTTCTATTAAAGGGCTGACTAATTTTAACAGTAAGGTTACAAAGCATTGTGCTCACTTTATTAGCTTTTAGAAACATCCAAAAATAAGATCTTAAACTCAGAAGTCTATATATTTACTATGTGCAAAATAAGCAGTTTTTGCAATTCACAAGTAGGTTATTTTTGGATGCACTTAATCCTAAATATACTTGTGGAAGTATGTTTTTTTCCCTACTAAATTCAATATATCTAGCAAGCATCTTATATGTGAAAGTTATCTGGACTGAAGAATTGCATGTTTCAAAAGGACAGATTATAGTGAAAATAAATAAAAATATAAAGAGCATGGAATATTTTATGATATCTAAAGGCCAGAAGAATACTAACTTTAGTTTAAGGTTAAGAAAACATATAATTCACATACAAAATATGAAATTTCATAATTATGTAATGCATATTTAAGAACATTACAAAAAGTTCACAAAGCTATAGAATTACTCGAGTAACATACCTAAACAAGAATTTTATTAATTTTTTATTTTCCTCCCCCAAGCCACTCATGTGACAAGAAGTTTACCATTAAATATTACAAATGATCACTGCTTATGCTTATTTAATTTTTCTTTTTTTCTTCCTATGGAGCATTCTGTGAAAATTACTTGTAAAACTTATGTAGATATTTGTTTTCTCTTAGGATATTATGATATCTACATATGAAGATGTATCCTATAAATGCCAAAATCTACCTTGATATTTTTCAATTAGAATGATATTTTGCATTTATAAAAATTAATAGGAGCATAAATAAAAATTCAAAGAATATTATATTTGAATTACGAAATCATTCACAAATAGATTGTAGACTTCCATAGACCTAAAAATATTTCTGACTGGCATTAATTTGGGAAATTAATATGGTTAAATGTGATGACAATAGGAATTTTTCAGGACGTAACAAAACTGAGTACAGAAGCATAAAAGATGGCATTAAATATTTAAACTATCTGGGTCTCTGTTTCCTCAACTGTAAAATGAGGGAGCATGACTATGGTCACAATTGAACTGAATGACCTCTAATGTCCCTTCCATGCACTAATTTTCTCATTCTATAATCTTTCAGAACATATAGCTTAGAATTTTAAAATAAAAATTTACTTTTTAATGAACAATGATGCTACTTTGTAGGAAAAAATAAAACTCCAAAAGTCAAATATTGGATTTCTTAAAATGATCAATGGAAAACACAAAGATTGGAGGAAAAGTTAGAAATTTAACTATTACTGAACTGTAATTTAGCATATTATCAAATTACTGTTCAACATGAGCTAGATAACCTGACATCAAGCTATAAATACTAATTTTATAGCCTATAAAGTGATACAAATTAATAGCAGCAACATTTTATGCATTATTAATATAATTTTGTTGAAAAATCTCTAGATTGACAATTTATTTTGAAGTCAACCCAAATTTTTAAAGTTTTACTTCCCATCCGTTGCTTATTTGGAGCTCTTGAATTAACTTTCACTTCGAATACAAACTTCAAATACTTTAAGAAATAAGCAGTTATTATTGAGAATAAAATAATAATCCTAAACTCAGTGTTCTCATTTATAAATAAGTAATTCGAGAGAAACCTTTATCTCTCCCTAAGACAGAACTGCAGCATATGTTAGGTTTTTCCAGTAAGAACATTTTTCTGTTCTTTTTTTTTCCTGTTTTATAGGAACACAAACTCAGATAGCTTCCATAATATGCAGTGTAAGCAGCTTTCAAAGAGCTACTTGGTAAGATAGCATTCACAGAGATTTAACTCATACTATAAATTAACTTAATGCTTTGAAATATACTACAAATAACCTGGCAGGTTTAAAGAAAACAAAATTGCCAGAAAGCCTGAATAGTGAATCTGAAGCTATTTACTTTTCTTAAGTTGAAAAGTACATTTTCCTTTCAGCTTTGATATTTTAGTGAGGGTATGCATGCACACACACATACCACAGACTAATTTTAATGATTGAATGAACACTAAATATTTCAATCTGTAATTTGTAAAAGAAATATAAACTAAGCAAGGCTATTTCCAATCCATTAATTTTCCACTGTTGATATACAATTAGTATTAAAACAACTACTTTTATATGATGGTTATTAACCTTTTGCACAATAGTGGACTAGGGCTTTAAAATTAAATTGAGCTAGACAGCTAACCTTAATTAATTTTGCATTGTTAGACATATCTGAACAGTTCTAATTCATCCCAAGTTCACCTTACTTTAGGGAAAGGAAGGGGAAAAAATGTGGTCACCTGTAGTTCTTAACTGCACAAGTTCCCAATGGAAGAATTTAACATTTTGGATAATTCAACATTGATTGGTACATTTGATACATAGGCTTAGCATGGAAAGCAATAATACTTCATAAGGCAAAAATCCATTTTTACTTGAGTTTAAGAAAAACATTTATTTGAGGGATAAATTCTGCCATGTCTTAGCTAAAACTTCAAAAATTTAGTAATATGTCAGAGAAAATTAAGGAATCTAATCACTATGAACACAGACCAAGGATAAACCATTAAAAAGATATTCTCTATTAAAAATAGATAGTCTCTATATGTATGCATGCACACATATGTGATATTAAGTTGTACTAGATTCCTAAGGTTAAGCCCCACTCCAAATCTATCCTATTTGTGAAGAAGTTCTTTATTTCAGAGCAGGAAGTACCATGAACATATACATACAGATACATACACCAAAACATAAAATTATGCCAAGAAGCTGTGGATAAGACCGCATAACTTGATTGCCTACAAATGTTTCCACACTTGAGAGTTTCTCAAATTATTTGAGAATCCTTGCCAACTGTCACCAGGACCATAGTCTCTGACTGTACTGAAGTTAACAAAGTAACAACTAAGAAATCCACGATTTCTCCTTGTCATACATCAAAGGGGATATGTTAAGTGATTAAGCTTTCCTGCCTCTCCTTTATACAAAGTAATGACAATTTCAATTTTTAATATAGTCATCTAATTATTTTCTAGTCTAAAGCAACATAATGTTCACTCATTCAGGTTTATTCTACCACTATTCACCCTCCACTCCCCCTCACCCCCCCAAATAAAAGATTCTGTAGATTTAAAAAAGGAGAAAATAGCAATAATATAAATGTTTTAAGTACTCTACAACCTGCTTGTCTCAAAATATTTAAATATTAAAATATGAAAAGTCCAAAATAGCAATGTTATCAAATTTTCTAACCTAAGATCTTTAATGCAATTTTTTAAAGTGAAAATTAAACAAGAATAAAATCAAATTTATCATTGGTTTTTAATTAAACTAGTACTGCTGGGTGATCAAAATGTGGCAAAAGAACAAATGATCTATATAGCGCTATCATTACAACACCACATATAATTATAATACCAGTGAATTTTATTTTTACTGTATTTAATAAAGCTCATTTGATAATATTTAAATGTATTTTTATAATTTGTTTTGATTTAGATATCAAAATTGTAAAGATTACATGTCTACTTACACAGAAATTTGGTCTGTGTAGATATTCCAAGGTGAGATTTCATGTTTTATACTTGAAAAAAGTTACCTTTGTGTTTTTTTAAATAAAAATGCCTTTTTAAATACCCCCCCCCACACACAAAAACACACACGCATACTCCTACATAGACACAATCTTTTCCATATTATGTTTGCATTGTCAGAGGGGAAATACTAATTCACCTGAAAGATTCATTTTATTAATAACTTACATGTTTCGTTTAAATAAGTAATAAGTCATTTAATAAGTAACTTGAAATGTTAACAAGTGTAAGGTTATTAACATAACAAATAGTTATTAAATGTGGTGATAACCAGTTAAGAAGAAATGGCATTCTGATAAAGTTATATAGTCATTCAGGATGCAGGATTTTAGAAATTATATGGAATTTTCAAAAGCTAAAAATTAAACAGCAATTGTATTATTTAGCAAGCTTGAAATTAAAGCAGCTAGAAAATTGGGGTTCCATTATAGTGAGGTCAATCATGGAGACAGAGCTATGACAGAAAAATACCATGATTTAATGTGTGCAGTAAGACACTTACTTGAATGTCAAATACCATGTTTAATATTTTACTAAAATCCATGTGTGGAAAATGGTTAAAACTTCTTTGGAAGGCAAAATTAAGTTCATACCGAAGCAATAATGTTCATTGTGCTTTATTATATCCAGAGGTAATCTTGACAAATTTTGTTTGTAAAGCAAAATTTTAGCTGAAAAAGTAATCAGATATTGGAGCTTTGTATCCAATTTGGAAAATTTTGATTCAAATTGAAATGGTAGTTTAATTCCATATAATTCCTGTTCACATGATCCAGGAATTTATTTTAAGGAATTTTAATGTAAATTTATCTGACAGACTGTTAGCAAATATTATGAGCATAACAAGCCTAAGTAGACACATTAAATAATGTGTCTATTTGTCAGTATGATAGTAGCAAAACTATTAGATGATAAATGTTGCAACAGAACCAGCTACCTTTTGGGTGGAAGATCAGGAAATAAAGATAGTTTACAAATAAACTAAGGGGAAGAAAAACTTCAAATCTTAACTATACAAATAGACACAGTTCTGTTACCTAAAACAACCAGTTATTCGCATCGGTAATAATCAAATATAATTAGGGCATAAAGTGATGACTAGGGTTTTGTTTTGCCCAGGGCACCAGAATTTAGAGGGTACAAAAATTCAAAACATCTTTTTCTTCATCAGGATAGAAGCCACCATAGTAACTAACCTCCCATCCAATTCAAATGAATTTTTCTTTCCTATGTTATTTTCATATCATGAATTACTACATCCCCACCTACCAAAAGAAAAAAAAAAGTTAATTGGCTGATTAGTGCGACGTAGTCCAGGGTGCCAAAACTGCTACTCATAGGTTTGACTAAATCATTTTAAGTAGCTACTTCTCACTTTTAGACTCACATTTATTTTGAAGACTAAAAGTTCACAGCACCGTAACTAGTAAAAATAATAAAGTAATGCAATATAATTTACATAACGTGGGAATGCAGTTTAAGGATAGCTAGAAAGTTTTTGTACCATTTTTAAGGATGGGACACCAATTCAAATGAGATGCTGTCGTTTCTACTTTTAAGTGAACCTGCATGGAAATGAGATTGGGTTACTCTGTATAGGAATTTAAAAATCTCCTAAAAATGTGATCCATTAAAGTGTATGACATAAGTTGACCAGGAATAAATTCATAGCCTTACTCACTGATCAAGTTGTGTTTCTGACAGAGCTTTAAAAGAACAATATGATTTAAGTTTCCCACCAAAGTGTCAGCACAGGAATAAAAAGTCATCACTTTAAGTCCATTGCCAGCAAGAAGTTTCAAATGACTCCTTCTTATATAGTAGTTTTCAACTGGGAAAAAAAAATCAATTCACCCTCATTTCTGAAATTCAGAGCAATGCGTTTTGTCAATTGACATTTTGGAAGTTAGTGCCTATCCAAGGGTGGGGAAGTCTGGAATGAAAGAGACTTATTACAATGAAGTTTTACCTGACTTCTCGCTTCATAACCAAAGGCATCAGAGCACTCCTATTATCTCTTTAGCTGTTTAAATTACAGTAGATATGTCATTCACTAATGACAGAGGCTTTTAATATCCTGGTTTTCATAGAGTTACTGGCAGGTTTAGTGTTTAAAGTTCAGGGTTATTTTTGTACACTTTTGGGAGAAGATTGACTAAAACCCTTTACCAAACTGCAAGGCAAGCTCTTCAAAACTAGTGTTGGTTAAGAATACAAAAACTATGTTTATATGGGAGATGAGCAACTGATCAATTCTTTAGGTTACTAATTTTTCAAATCTAACTAATAACTAGTGACAATTGTTTCATATAATGCTCTCGAAACTTTGTGGTTTTTTAAAAACAGATTCAATAAAATCAAATAGTTATGTGTGTGTGTTTGTCATAGCCTTAATTTACCTACCTACTTTCCCCCTTCTCCTCTGTTGAAATTATGTGTATGTATGATTTTATGCATACACAAAGATATGTGTGTGTCTATATGTATATATAACACACACATTCACATCTGACACTTGCTGACAATTTCAACAGACAGAGGGAATTGATTTTACAAGTTGAGGAGACCAGGTTACAACGTATTGCTGATATCCAGTGTAGTCTTTTTTTAAAAATATTGTAACATGAACAAAACATAGGACAGTTCTGAGGGTTGAATTCAGCATCATTCACTTGGTGGGATATGTCATTAGCAAATCTATAAACTTGATAATTTTTTAAAAGTCTAGTCACCTCTGGTATACAAGGAGAATGCCTACCTCAGATAGTCTCTGCGACAAAGGATAAGGTTTGCTTTAGTGTATAGGGTGGAGCCCACCTCTCCCAATCGACAATCACAGCAAGCACACTTCAGACAGTCTTCATGCCAATATTTGTCCAGGGCCTTCAGTAGATACCGGTCTTTGATTTTACGGTTGCAGCCAGCACAACCTTTCGGCTTGGTGTCTGGCTGGACTGAGAGCATTTGTATACCTAAGAAAGTTAAAAAATAAAAAAAAAAGCAAATAACTTGGACTATTAGATGGAACAAAAAGACAGCAAAGACCAAAATCTGACTAAAAATTCAGCATTGCTTTCTCTATAAGTACAGGATCTTATTTTTTTATTATAAAGATGTTTAATGAAAATATAAAACAGGACTTAGGCTCTCATTTATACTTTATATTTTCCTTTTTCAATTTCTTTCCTCATCCATTTGTTCATCTTCCAAATATCAAGTGCTAAAAATACATTTATGTGTGCATGTGTACATACATATAGATATATTTCTATATATGTATATGCATGTATGTGTGTATATACACATATGTGGGGAGAGAATATTCATGTCATGGTAAGCAGCTGTTATAAATATGAAGCTAAGTAATATTAGGTAATTGTATATTGTTTCTGCTGCTGAATAGAACATTTCCCTTGGGGAGTAAATGTGATTAAAATTCTAAACAATTTTTAAAGAAATCTACTTAATAATGCACCACACATAAATTTGCCCTCCAGTATATAAGTGTCAATCTTGAAATATCTGAAATAGCTAGGTTAAAATAACCACTTAGAGTGTATTTGGTGGTAAGAAGGGTAGGGTGCCCCCAGTGTGGGGAAAGGAGTTAGCTTACAGTAGTTGAAGGGGTATATGGACACAGAATTTTATAACAGATCAATTAAAGATTCAAACATTCCTAAATAATGGACACTCCAATATGTGATTCTTATGGTAAAAGACAGTATAGCCACCAGTGTCTACATTAAAATTGTATAAACTATGCATTTTAACATATAAAGCTACAATTCCAACAAAATATTAGATAACACTTTAAAAGGGTATCAAGGAAGGGCCCATTGTAGTTACATTTTCACTCAAAGATCAGTATTAGGAGATAGACAAGAGTCATTAATCACTACTTACCAAGATTTTTAAAAAAATTATCTTTACAGAAATGTTATACATCCAGTTACCAGTTATCATGAATAAGAGGTGTTTATCCAGTTCTACAACTTGGCCATATTCTTTTTAAAAAATTATTTACTATTTTGATTTTCCTCAATTACACGTTAAAAACAATTTTTAACATTTGTTTTTAAAACTTTGAGTTCCAAATTCTCTCCCTTTCTCCTTCCCCCCCCCAGAGGAAAAGCAATTTGATACAGGTTATACATGTGTAGTCATGCAAAACATTTCCATATTACTCATATTGTGAAAGAAAACATAGATCAAAATACCTCAAGAAAAATACAATAAAAAGGTATACTTCAATCTGTATTCAGACACCATCAGTGTCTGAATAGATAGTATTTTTTGATCCTAAGTCCTTCTGAGTTGTCTTGGATCATTGTATTTTGGCCATACTCTTGATAGTAAAATATACTCATCCTTAACATTTCCCTTTTTTCCTAAACTGATTTTGTACTGAACATATACCCCCTCCACAAAGCCAAATCCTAGAATGTTTAAACTGAAAAAAATATCTTCCATTACCTAATGTGGAGCCTCCTCCCAAATACAAATATATGAAATGAAGAAACAGAGGCCAGGAGAAGTCAAGTGGCTTGTTCCGATGTCACACAGTTGTTTAATGTTACAACTAAGATTAGAATCCTAGTCTCCTGAATGTTTTTTTCACCAATTCATTGCTTCACAAAAGTACTGAAGCCCAAACTTGGAAACAGAGAAAGGGATGTTTTGCACTAATTGTGCATGTTCTTACTAACTACTTTAAGAAAATAAAGGCCACATTCTATATACAGCTATCCCCCATTCTACCCTGCCAAATTATTTAAGTTTTCTTCAACTTTCTACACACTTATGGAAACTGTTCTGCCATAGCCTTTAATAATTCTACTTCAAATTACTTAGGCAAAGAGAAGATATACATTATACAGCTTTTTGTAAGAGAAGACTTCTGCACATATTTTTTTTTTTTGAGAAATGCTGAACATTTGTTAAAATGAAACTTTCTTGGATGATTTTTTTTTTGGTTCAACCAGAGTTCTAGACTAGATGTTGAGTTAAGAGTTCTTTGTACAGAATAGCAGGCAGTATCCCTCTGGCCTAATTCCTCTCCTTTGAAGGAACTAAGAACCTAGGACAGATCAATCATAACCCTCAGTAGTCCTGCTTAAAGCTTACTTTCTAGAACTTCTATCAAATGAAGATTCTTTGATCGTAACTGGTTATTTCTAGCACGGTTCTATGGGGAATGAATTCCATCAATTATAACATAGTACATTCCCTAATGCCCTTAGTACCTGGATAGGAGAAGCATTTTAATTTCATAAATATGATTCTGGGTTTCAGAGGCATATACATATTTAGTATATGTGGAATCAAAAGTTTGAAAGGAAGACTGCTCTACCTTCCCCACTTTGTAGTTTCTGTTTGTTTCAAGGTTTAGTCCCCAGAAACATTTGGAGAAAACTCCCACCTGGAAAAAAATAACTAAGCTATACTTCCCAGTTATATTTCAGTCATAAAGAATATAAGGCCAAATCTCTCCCTCAAAAACCTCCAAACAGTAGAAACTAATCTTTATGAAAACTGGACAATAGTTTACTAATCTCCAAAAAGAAAATGTTTTTTGTTGTGTTCACATTTTAAGTTAGCACTCAGAATTCAGTCAATGTTTGTACCTCATAGACTACATGACCCTGGGTTATTTAAGCACAGGAGTAGGATATTCTATATTACATTTATGTGACTTCCTTTAAAAAAGATCATATTATTCCTAAAATTAAACATTTCAGCTAGACAGAAATCAATAGCTGCTAGTTGTACAAAATGGTTATTTCACAATTATTCTATCACAGATATAATTTATAAAGTAGTCAGCAGATTACCCTGACCATTCAAAAAATGTCTTTGTAAAGTTACATGTTCATAAGCCAAGAAACATTTCACAAGTTTCTTATAGCACATCAGGAGTCATAACTAGTTTTAGATTGGCATGTAAATTGTTCTGAGGGAAATTCTTATTGCCTCTGAGACCCTGCTATTCCGAGTTATTTGACAGTTTAAGGGAAATCAATTTTTTTTAAAGACAAATAATGGCCTGTGCAGTATGGTGTTCAGAAATAAGTAGAACCATTTCATTTAAACTCTGGTGAGCTTTTAATTGCCTGGATTGTATTGTGAGCCAGCCTAACGGTTGATTGCCTCCATTATGCTCCCTTGTTCTGTGCTATTCATCCGCAAAGTCTCAGCTATAGTAGTTAACACAACAAAGTAACCACAACTCTATAACATGTGGGTTTTTTTTTAATAAAGAGATTTTCAACACTTAGAGAGACTGCCTTTCAACCAATAGTATATATTCAGATGAAAAACTACTTTCCCACTTAAGCATGCCTCTCTCTCTCACTCTCTCTCTCTCTCTCTCTCTCTCTCTCTCTCTCTCTCTCTCTCTCTCTGTCTCTCTCTCTCTCTCTAAAGGGGAAAGGAACAAGAGGTAAGGCTATACAGCAGGTTGACAGCTGAGGTGAGTTAGGAAGATGCTAAAATGAGAATGCCTGTCCCATACCTAGAAGCCCTGACACAGATTCAAAGAATTTGACCAACAAGGCCATTCAATTGCTGAGGGGTACTAGACAAAAGATTTTCTTTCTTTACCCCCACCAATTCCCAAATCAACCCCTCCCCAACCCCATTTGAAAGCTGGACTGGGCCTAAAAGCTTGTTTTTCTCTGTTCAGTGGCCCAGAGCATCCCTGCAGGCTGTAGCCCCCTAAGGGACAACAATGCAAATAGATGTCCCTATATCTCAGGGACTGGAGCTGCATAACTCCGTTCTACCCCTTCAACTCCCTCCTCCCCACCCTCTCAACCCCCCTTCTTTTTTGAGCAATGGAGCTGGGAACCAATTTGATTCCCTTTTTCTCCAATGCAGCTGCAAGGCTCAGAGATACTGACATTTTTCCACTCTTATCAGTTTAATTACAGTTACCATGGCAGCAAAGTGCTAGTGCTTGGCAAAGGCCAACAAGAGATTTGCAAGACTGAGTTCAATTTTGATGCAGCTCACATGCAAAATCAAAAAATAAGAAACATACATACAGTGTAACAAAGAATTCCTTTTGGGTTTACACTCCAGCCTCTTTTGTGGCAGTGTCTTTTCAGCCACACAGGGATGATTTGCAAAGAATGTAGCAATATTTGTTGCACCTAGCAAGATTAATTGGTTTAAACCGCAGTCTTTCCAAACAGTTAACAGCAAAAATATTTCAGGTTATCTTTACAAAGGCACTAAAGGAACATTAAAGCCAGGTTCCTGCAAAGTACAGCTACGACAGGATAGTAACCTTACCAAAACTTTTCTCCTTTTTCTGCATGAGTTGATTTAAGAATGCCTGAGTAGCAGCTTCTCATTGGATTTGGTAATCCAAGGAAAAGTGGTAGCGTCCCTTTTGCTTTGGCTGAAGTGAGAAGCTGGTGTGCAGATACACGGTCGAGAACAGACTATTGTGCACCCACTTTGGGAAAGGGTCGGAGTGTCGGCAGGGGGTGGGGGGAAGGGAGAAGGGTTGACAGACAAGACAACACGCACAAACTGAGCCACTTGCACCTCTTGCAATGTGGCAGCGTTCAAAATGATGGCGAATGACAAAGCCACATGTTTCCCTAACTCCGTCCGTAATCCTATAATCCCAGCGGTCTCTTTTAGCTTCGTTTTAACAAATGGATTTGATTAAACTGTCACATGCAGCGTTAGCATACCATATCATGTTCAATATGAAAAAGATCATAAATCTGACTTGTATTTCATAACAGCGATCGGTGAAGCCTCTAAAAATGTGCTGCATCAGTCTAATATCGGGCTATCAGTCCATGTGCCCCTCATTTCACAGGATCCCTCTTCCCCCTTCCCAGGTTCCAGCCATATCCCAATACCCACGCACTCCAGTCACTTTTGCTATGAGAAAGGACTGGACAGTTAAGGGAATGGTGTGTTTATTGTATCTCTTTAGAAAGGGAAAACGACTGTTAGGAGAACGGAGACTCTTCTAATGAAACTATTGGGGGATCAGTGAGGGGAAAAGCAGTCACTGAATCGTACCCCACAAAGCAAAACCAAAAATCCCCCCATCTCTCTATCGCCAGTCCCACTGACCTGAACCCTAAAATTCTCCGCCACAAAGACTAAGCGTGTGGAAATGCTGCAGTTCATTGTTAACTTTGACTATTATCTACTCTAATACTTGAGATGTTCAGCGAAGGAGCTTCTCTCCCTTCCTCCATCAGCATCTTCCGATTGCATGTATTTCATGTCTCATCATAAAAATAATGAAGCCTCACATGATTTAAACAAAATCGTCTCGGCAGAGCTGCAGCTTGAGCGAAAGTTACAGTGCAGAAGGCGATGTGTTGCGGCTCTAGTTTATACCTCATTAGGAGAGGCAGGAAAAAAAATACCCACATAACACACACGCACGCACGCGCACACATACACACACCACAAATAACCCAAAGCTTGTGTATACAGTTGCTTCACTTACCTTCTCAATTAAGCAATACAGGGGGAGGCAGTTCAGTGAGCACAGTGGCTGCTTTGTGGCTCTTCTCCTTGGGAAAGGTCAAAAAGAAGCATTGTTTGAAAAAAAAAAAAAGGACAGGGGAGGGAATCGCTATTCTTTAAGTTTAAAATAATGAGGTCCTCAAGGATCCGCCAAGTAATTGTGTTGACCACATCTGAGCTACAGGTGTCCTCCTTTTAGTATCTTACAGTCCACGGCTGTCTTTCTCTGTCCTGGCTCAAGACAACTTACCTAAGCAGCGTGTGAGGAACCAGGCTGAATGAAGCCAGGGCTTTATCAGCTGCAAAATGCAATCCCTTACCAGCCAGACATAATACAGCAAAAGAAAAGGTCACTCAGTTATTACTGAGCCAGCAGAGCCCAGGCAGCTCTTGTCAAGACCATAGAGAAGCAGCTCCCTTCCGATTTAAGACTATTTACCTCTCCCCCCCATCCCCCGCCTTCTTCTCTCCTTCTCTCTCCCGTCCCTCCCTCCTTCC
>JAQQSK010002352.1:0-22500 GCA_028658325.1 Potorous gilbertii | reverse complement strand
TGGTTAATAATTGTAAGATTCAGGCGTTCTGATACAATTTAAATCTTAATTTTTTCTTTCAAAAGTAAGCTACTGAAAATAAGAATTATATTAGCTAAAATATTCAATCACCATCTCAAGTATACTACCTTATTTCCTAAAAATAGCAATTCTGCTTGCATGAACACATTAAACAGAAGCTGATTTTACAAAACTTGTAGTAATTGATTTGTCTTAGAGAACTTACAGCACATTTATCTTATAGAACTGAAACAAATTATAGATTTCACTAAGTGAAAGAAAGAATTATCAAAAGAAATATCATTTTAGTTTTAGTTTCAATGGCAATAACCATTTCAAAGGAAATATTTTCAAGAAAACATATTTTCTACTTTCAAATAGCCATAACTTTTGGCATTCCTAAAGTAAAAAAAAATAGATAGAGTAACTTTTTCATAGTAGGTTTAAAAAAAACTTTGAGGGAGACAAATTGGAGGATGTAATGGTCCTTAAAGGGCTTATTGAAGTTAACTATTCCATTACTGAATGGTAAGAGGGCATAGCAATGTTTTTCAAATGCCAGAGAAGCATAAAGCTAATTTTCATAGAATCCTGTGAAATGCAAAGAATGAAGTAAATGAAGAGCTCTCATAGAATTGAAAAATATATTCTCAATAGTAATGGGGGTTATTTACAATATACTTATTATAATTATGTTAATAGATCCTTGAATACATATAACTTTAAAAGAAAATCAATCCTTGTAGGAGTTAATATATTCCATCCCCATGCATCTTCAAGCAACTGGAAAAAATTCCAAATATTTTCTTTAAAATGGATGATGAAACCAATAGATTTAACTCTTGATATGTTGAATTTTATCAAACCAGGTACTTTTTCCCTCTGAGGATATTACATATCATATAGTAATTTTAGAAAGATTAATTTGCACTGATGTAAGTTTAGAGGAATGTGAAATTATGTTATCAATTTGTGATTTTATATTCCAATGAACACAACTTCAGTTTACAAAAAAAGGCAAAAAGTATTCATGATAAAAGTATTCATGATAAACAAATTAAATGTAATATGAAATAAATAGTCATCCTTTGGATTAATTTTGTTTGAATATATAATTATGTTTCATGGCAAAAATATTTTAAAAAATTTTTAAATGAGACCAATTTTTCAATAGTCTTCCAAAATATTTGTCAATTCATTATCACTGTAGATACCACTATAGTGTCTTCTAAAACCACATTGCACAAACTATGATTTTGGTATCCACAAACTAGTTAATGTAATGGTCCTATAATTTTACAGACTGAAATACAGTTTCTCCTTTTTGTTATCACATTTTATAATTATATGGATATTAATTGGAACTTCTAGGCATTGATAAATGTGGATTTTTTAATAAAATGTTTTCTTTTTAATATAAAATTTCAACAAATTAATTTTAAAAAACTGTAACCTTCCACCTTCCTTCCTAGACAACATTAATTCCTTTTTCTTCCCAGTTTATTTTGAAATAATTTTTCCTTTTGTAAACTGAGGTAATTCGTTCTTTGGTGGAAAGTTCACTAAAGATTCACTAAACGTTAGGAAACATATATCCTTTAGAAGTTATGGGTTCAGGTTTTTTTATATTTTTTAAGGGATGACACATGATAAACTTGACCTTTCTTTTTACTTATCAGAGACAATTTTTATTTCCTGAAAATTAAGGAAAGTGATATAGTTCAGTGAGAAGAACATGTATTTGGATTCTGGAGACTTAAGTTCAGATCTTGACTATAATATTATCTGTGTGATGTTCAAGAAGTCACAATTTCTCTTGGCATCAGTTTTTTAAGTGTAAAGTCAAAGTCCCTTAAAGCTCTGAATCTATGATCTATGACTACATCTTCATCATTGGTTCTCTAGTATCTGAATTTATATTGAGGTTATACTGAAGTTTGAATACAGAAGTAGATTTGAGTAGGTGATATAATACTCTATGAGTGACAGACCTAATGCATACCCTAGCCAACTATATATTCATCTTAAGTATTTTCCCTTCATGATTGTTTACATAACCTATCTGTCCCTTATTAAAGTTGACTAGATCTAGAAGGTTGTTTTTTTTTTCTTTTCTTAATAACTGGAATTCTGTTCCTGCTATTTCCTTCTAAATCACTGCAGGTGGATTAAGGAACAGCACTTATTGATGTCATGATGTTCATTTCAACACTTCAAAGATCTAAAAAGGAGTTTGTAAACTTTAAAGTACCTATATATAAGTGCTAGCTATCATCATCATCATCAATATTATTTTTTCTTCAGTTTCTTCACAAACACAGATTACAATCCCTTCCTAACTTGGCCTTTGACAGTTTCTGTGACCAAAAAAAATGTTTTAAACCCCTAGGTAACCTGTTGATCAGACTTAGGTAGGCTGAGGATCACAGGCATACATAGTTTGCTCCCAGACCTGGACTTTATCTTCATTTTCACATTGGTAGGACTTGCCAGCTCTTGTACTCCATTATGATACCAAGAACCAAAAGTCACCTTCACATCGGGGTGGGACAGAGAAGTAGTAATCTAATGGAATTTTCCATAGCATTTTATTGAAGATTTTTTTGTAAGTGATATTAAAATAATGTGAACAGTTTAAAAATGCAATGAAATGTGTACACACACACACACACACACACACACACACACACACGCACGCACACACACACATATATAATATAATGAAATGCTATAATGAAATGCTAAGCCTTCCTATGCTTAGGATGAACTGATTTTTGGGCAGACCTGCTGCCAAATTGTTACTCTGATGTCTCTTTGTGTTGAAGACAATGACTGCAGAATGCAAATTCTTACATGTCCTAATGAAGTAGAAAGGCTTGCTTAGAGCAGGGTTTCTTAACTTGAGTTTCATGGATTCCCCAAAGGGCCTGTGCATAGATTTCAGGAGGTCCATGAATTTTGATGTGGTTAAAATACATACTTTTACCAGCTTTTAACTAAAGCATAGTATTTCCTTCTATTATGAATGTAGACAATAAACATTATTCTGAGAGAGAATTCATATGCTTTATCATACTGCCAAAGAGGGTCCATGATGCAAAATAGGCTAAGAATTCCTGGCTTTGAGTATGGTGGATCTAGAAATGAACTGTGTGTCAATTTTCTAGTCAATAGCAGCGTAACACTCATTTAATCATCCAAAGGCCAGACTAGTTCATCACCTAGGCTAACCATCTGAATATTTTTGACCTCAGATCAACTCCTTTGCTAATAAAGACAGTTGACTATGGCAAAGAAGGCTGGCAACTTGTGTAGAGAAAATTCCCTTAACTCATGAAATTATAAATTGAGAATTAAAAATTTCCCAAAGTTTCAATAGTGTTGTATAATTAAATCTCAATTAATTGAATTTTTTGAAGTTTGGATTTTTTTACTGACCATATGAAATCCATGCAAGAAGTATGTTAAAAAAAAGGTGTCACAAAACATAAGATAGTGTGTGTATTCATATATATGTGAATATGCACACATATGGATATTATATATGTATATATTACATTATATGATTTCTAAATATAGGGCATGCATTTACGAATATATAATATATACCATATAATTTCTATATAATAATAAATATAATGAATATAGATAGGTAATATATTGTAAATAATATAAATGATAATAAATATGGAATAACTATAAATATATAATATAAATAAATATTCTGTACATGTGAATTTTAACTTTCCAAACTAGTATGGTGGGGGCAAAGAGGTATATTATCACTCTATTGACGAATGTAAAATGGAGCCTAGTCAATGAGAGACCAGTTCTTAGAGTATTCTCAGTGTCTGTTGTCAGTTTGTATGGTACTAATCCCATCTATGGAAATGTATGGTAGAAGGGTTGAGATCCTTTCTTTCCTGGTTCAGGTATCCTATTTCCTATTGCCTTTTGTGTGATGATAAGAAGCCTTTTTAATTGGCTGTTGAGCTCGTAGTCAGTGCCTACAAAAGACTTGATATAATGGAAGAGTGCTATCTTCCCTGGTGCAAAAAGAGCCAAGAAACTCTATAAACCTTTGGGTAAGGAGAAGGAGATAGTAGATGAAATGACAGTGGCCTGCTGCCTGTCTCTAGTTGCCTTATATCTACAACCAAACCATCATATAGCTGTGAACGCATTGCTCTGCCTTGTCTTTTTGCCTCTATTTCCTGATCTTAGATGAATGAGTATTGGAGGTAGATGGACCAGATGAGTCCATTGCAATCTTTGAAAAGTCAGAAGGGTGACCAGAGGTCCAACGGAGGATTTCTTAGCAAAATCTGCAGGTAGCTGTAACAGTTGATTATTGGGATGGGCCAACCCTGAGGACCAACCTTCTTAACCGAAACTATCAGTGGATTAAATCAGTAGCCAAGCAAAATACTTGCAAGCAAAGAGTTGACTCCTCTGTTGATTATGGCCACTCCTAGAAGCAACTTTGAGGAGGGGAGGATGTTGATAAGGTCTACAGGGACCAAAGTTCCAGGGAAAAGTGGGCTCTGAGTTTGGGGGTCAATGGTTTTGTACTTGATTCCTGCTCAAGCTTTACAATAAATAAGCCTTCATAAAAATTACTTGATGTCAATTGGTTAATTGATGTTGAAGAGTCATCATCTATGAGTCAATAATCACTGATTAAATAATATTTGGAAATATTATGTGTCATTGTTATTGGAGGGATACACTGGATGGGGGCCTGTGAGTGATAGTAATGGAAGGAAAAAGTTTTTCAAGTTGTACCTCCAGATCTGAGGAGGAGAGTAGTTCTTTGTGAATTCAATCTGCTAGCCACAGTGATCTTTACTCTGGAACCTGTGTGGGCTGTATTGGGATTTTGTTCAGGACCAGATCCCAGCAGTCTATGGACTCTCACTTCTGAACCCTTGGTAGTTCTTTTGCACTTTCATTCCCAGAACTTATTCTCCAAAGATCAAGAAAGAATAAACGCAATAGAGGCAAAAAAATGCAGAAAAACATAATGGCCTGGTGGGGAAATGAGGCCACCAGAAACAGAAAGTAATCAGGCTAGGGCAACCTCCAATGATAATAGCTTTCTCTTATCCAGATACTTAGAACAGTGCTTGCCTCACTTATTACCAGGGAAGAAGACATTCTTTTGTTAGTTCTAGGCTTTTATATGTGCTATCAGTTCAGACTCAGCAGCCAATAAAAAAGGCTTTTCATCACTACATAATAAGCCAACAGGAGACAGTCTAGATACTTGAACATATTCTGAATCAGAGAGATATTGGGCCCTAGGTCTTCCATCATAAATTTCTAGAAGTAGTCTCAACCAAAACCCCACATGTACCGGCAGCAGATATATTGCACTGCTCTCAGGACTGGGTCCTCATTGATCAGTTGCTCATTATATATGAATCATTTCATTTAAAAATAAATCTACATTTCAGGGTAACTGGACAGTCATGTCCAAACCCTACCTTTTTTTCCTTTTACCTTATTTCTTGTGTAAGGCTAGACAAAAGACAAACAGAAATCTCTGCTCAGACCTCAGAGCCAAAAACTGATTAGCAGATTAGGATGTCTCCATTTCCTCTCATGGAATAGAAAAAAGTGATCCTGAGGCCAATGGCATCCTGTTTTTAAATTAAGTATGACCATAGGTTTTCTGTATTCTATATAAGGCCCTAAGGCCCATTTTTATGGGCCAACCAACTGCTTCTCCATGCCATAACTTGTAGCTATGGATCAAAGAAAACTTTTTTTTTTATTAACTTGTGCCCTTAAGTGCAAGCAGTGTGGCTTTTAGCACAACAAAAGCATTGACACTAATTATGTGATCACAGGAATTGGAAAGGAAGGTGAATCATGCATGAGTTTGAGGCAAAAAGGACTGTGAGCTCTTTGTATATTGGTAGATGTAACAGAAAGTAGTGCTGGCTGGAGACGAGGAACCACCTGAAATAACTTTGGAAATGTTATGTGACCAATTAATTGCACACTAGGAGAAGGCAGATTTGGCTGGATATTTTTAACTTCCAGAAAACAACTATATTTTACATTTTCTTTCTTATCTGGCCTTCAGTCTGGAAGAAAAAGAAAAGAAAGTGCTTAGCCTATTTGTCTTATTTACAATAAATATATAGTCAATTTTTAAGTGTCAGTTTATCTTTAAGAAGTAGTATGGTATGAAGAAGTATAATGCTATAAAAGTGATGGCAAAACTGTTCTATTTAACATCTATTTGTTCTTCATTTAGCTAAAGAATTTCAGAGGGAGGAGTCTCCTGACTTGTAGGGCCTTCAATCTTCTTAGTTTGCCATGTTGTTTTCTAGACAATTTCAATTCAACTTCTAAGTCTTTCCAGTTAAAAGATTTTTCCCTTTTCCTTTGAGAAAGTATGTAACATATTTAGATACAAAAGACAATTCTGTTTAGTCTGGTGCCTTTCGTGATTCAGAGAAATAAATTTAAGAGGAGACACAGAGAAGACATGCAAGAGAGTGAAAAGCAAACAAGGAAGGAAGGAAAACAAGTGTTTATTAAGTCCCTACTATATACCAAACACTGTGCTAAGTGCTTTGTAAATATTAAATCATTTGATCCTCACAACCATCCTAGTTAGGTAGATGCTATTATTATTCCAATTTAAAAGTTGAGGAAACTGAGGCCGAAAGAGGTTAAGTGACTTGCCCAGGGTCACACAGCTAGTTGGTATGTGAGGCAGGAGTGGGATGAGGAAGTTAATTAGAAGTATGAGTATACACAAAAGGCAGATATATTTGGCAAATGCAATATTCTAAACTATCAGATGCTCATATTGTACTCTTCAGTGATGAGCATAAGTAATTGAGACTTAACTGTAGTTGGGTCATTATATCTAGCATTGTAGATACACTAGTATAGCAAGTAGATCATGCATTTGTATGTTCATCTGTGTCCTTTAGATCACCTTCACAATTTTAAGTTTTCCTTGCTCCTGCAAGTGATCTAAAAACATACTTTATCCATCATTCTTAAAACAACCCTCACTTGATCTTACCATTCTTGCCATCTATCATCCCGTGTTTTTAATTGCCTTCTTGAAAATATCATAAACAAGTGATACCTTCCTTACACCTCCTCTTCCTTACTTCTAAATCTTCCATAGGCTTCCTACCTTATCATGCTCTCTCCAAAGTCACCAAAAATCTCTTAATTGCTGAGCCTAACGGCCTTTTTTGAATACTGGTTCCTCTTGCGTTCTTGGCCGCCTTTGACACTGTTGACTTCCCTGTTCCAAACATTTTCTTTAGGTTAGTGAAGCACTGCTCTCTTCTGATCTCCTTTTATCTATGTGAAAGCTCCTTTGTTTTGTTTTTTGCTGGTTTTTTGATTTCCTTCTAATACCATGTAAAATCTCCCCTTCTATGAGAAGCCTTTCCTAATCCTTTTCAGTGTTAGAACCTTCTCTCTGTTGAATTTCTTCAATTTATCCTGTATATATCTTTTGTGTGCATGATTGGTCTCATTGTTTCCATCATTAGACTGAGTTCCTTAAAAAATAGAGATCTTATGCCTGTGTGGGTATCCCAAACAGCACAGTGGTTAGTACATAATAGGTGCTTAATAAAAGCTTATTGACTGACAGGCCATATCTAGTGACCATGAGTGTCCCTAACGGGTCTGTCCTGTATCTACTTATTTTGTAGTTCATATAATATTGCTTGTTGATCTCATCTTCTCCAGTGGTCTCAATTAGTATCTATGTGGATGATTCCTACATCATCAGAATATATATTCAGCTATAACCTCTCTTATGAAGTCAAGTCTTATATAACCAATTGCCTTTTGGATGTCCCTTATCAGATATCTTTGAGATATCTCAAACTTAACATGTTCAAAACAGAAATCATCTTTCCACTCAAAAACTTCTTTCTTCCTTCTTCCCAATCATCTCTATTACTTTAGAGGGCGTTACTATTCTTCCAATGACAGGTTTGATATATTTGTGTAATTCTTGACTTCTCTTTTGCATATACCTATATCCAATCTGTCATCAAGTCTTGTTGATTCTACCTTCAGAACATATCTCTTTTATATCTTTTTTCCTCCATTCCTATAGTTGCTACTACCTCTCATCATCTTATGCCTGGACTTCTGTAATAATGCCCTTCTTGATGGATATCCTGCTTCAAACCCCTCCCTTTCCCATCAATTCTCAATTCAGATTCCAAAGTGAATTTTCTAAAGTACAGGTTTGACCTTGTTACAACCTTTATACCAATAATTTGAAAATTATCTTTCCTGGATCTATTTTACAGATCAGTTGTTTTTTCAATGACATATTCCATATTGTCTTCTATTTTTTTCATTCTTTTGGTTTTCTTTTATAATTTCTTGATTTCTCATAGAGTTATTAGTTTCCATTTGCTCCATCCTAATTTTTAAGGAATTGTTTTCTTCAGTGAGCTTTTGTACCTCTTTTGAATTCAGCTTAGTCTTTTTTAAAGTTGTCTTCAGTGTTTTTGGGGTCACCTTTAGCAAGTTATTGACTCATTTTTCATGATTTTCTTGTATCACTCTCATTTCTCTTCCCAATTTTTCCTCTCCTTCTCTTACTTGATTTTCAAAATCCTTTTTGAACTCTTCCATGGCCTGAGACCAATTCATATTTTTCTCAAAGGTTTTGGATGGAGGGGCTTTGGCTTTGTTGACTTCTATGTTTTGATCTTCCTTGTCACCAAAGTTAGATTCTGTAGTTTGATTTTTTTTCCCTGCTGTTCGCTCATTTTCCCAGTCAATTACTTGACTTTTTAGCTCTTTGTTAAAGTAGGGCTTTGCTTCCATTGTGGAGGGTGTACTCTCAAGCTTCAGGGGTTTTGTGCAGCTGATTTCAAAGAAACTTCTAAGGACCTATGAGTTTTCAGTTTTTCTAAGGTGGTATGATTGAAGAAGAGGTGTTTATTCCTCTCCTGGCCCATGTTCAGTGAATGACCACACAAACTTTTTTCTGTCCTGGAACTGTAAGGAATTCCCTTTCCACTCCTGCTACAAGCTTTGTTATGCCTGAGTTCTTCATCAATCCAGGACTGCAACCCCAGATTCTAGTATGGGCAAAGCAACACAATCCTGCTAGCAAAATGATCCCTATAATCTCATTCTGATAAGTTGTTTGATCCCTTTATGGTTTGTGGGCTGACAGCTCTGGAAGCAGCCACTGCCACTACTGCCCCTAGGCTACAATGGGACCAGAGATGGACTTCTCTCCCTTCTAACCCAGGTCTGACATACCTTTGCAACTGACCTTCTAAGTGGTCTTTGGTGTTTTTGGTTTCAGTGCCAGTGATTTAGTCCCCTGGGGCCTGGTCCGAGTTTGCTGCAGCCCAGTCTGTGCCAGCTGGCCCAGGCTAGACTGCTCTAATCTCCCAAGCTGGAAGCAACAGACCTTTTCCATTCATCATCTAGGTTGTCTTGGGCTGAAAATTTGTTTCACTCCATCTTTTTGTGGGTTCTGCTGCCGTAGAATTTGTGTAGAGTCATTTTTACAGGTACTTAGAGGGGTTTGGAGGAGAGTTCAAGTGAGTCCCTGATCTTATTCTGCCATCCTAACTTCACCTCCATATCTTTATCCACATTCAGTAAGCTTTGGTGGCCCCTAATTATGGCCAGGGTCAACATAAAAGGTTCCTTCCTACTTTTCTTCTTTTTACTTTTTTTTGAATTTATAGGATAAAACATTTCCATAACATAGCATAATTTACAAAAATTATTGCATATTTAACTACAAATCTATTATGTACAACTTGGTATTCCTTTAAAATATATAATAAAGTTATCATGTAAATTTTTTTCCCTTTTTTCTCCCCCCTCCAAATGACTTATATTAGATACAAATATATATGCATACACATATATGTAAAATCATTCTATACATATTTATGTTTATCAGGTTTTTTCCTCTTATCTTCCTTAATATGTTCTTTGTAGTTAAATGGAGTATTTATAATAGTCAAAATGACTTATTCATTCAAAATTGTTCTTCAAACAATATTGCTGTTACTATAAACAATGTTCTCTTGGTTCTACTTATTTCGCTCTTCATTATTTCATGCAAGACTTCCCATGTTTTTCTAAGATCACTGAGCTCATCATTTCTTATAGCACATATTTCCATCACAATCATATACCACAACTTTGTTCAGTCATTCCCCTATTGATAGGCATCCCTGCAATATCTGGTTCTTCATTACTACAAATAGAGGTGCTATAAATATTTTAGAATATATTATGTTTTTTTTTCTTTTTCCCAAGTGATCTTTGGAAATAGACCTAGAAGTGGTATTGCTAGATCAAAGTGCATAGATAGTTTAATAAATCTTTAGGCATAATTCTGAATTGCTCTCCAAAATGGCTGAATCAGTTCACAATTCCAACATTTGTCACTTTCCATCATTTTCTCCAATTTGATAGGTATAAAATGATATCTCAAGGTTGTTTTGATGCACATTTCTCTAACCAATAATAATTTAGAGCATTTTCAATATGACTATAAAATGTTTTGACAAACTGCCTGTTCATATCCTCTGACAATTTATCAATAGGAGAATGATTTGTATTATGTTGACTTGACAAGGTTCTTTTTATATTTGAGATATGAGACATCTAACTGAGAGAATGTCTACATTTTCTTACTTTTCCGCTTTCCTTCTGATCTTAGCTACATTTGTTTTATTTTACAAAACCACTTTAATTTAACAGTGAAAAGTATTCATTTTACATTCAACTTTGCTTTCTATCTTTTTTTTATTCATTGGTCATCTGTCAATAAGTCTGATAAGTAATATATTTCATGCTCTAATTGTTTTGTAATTTCTCTTTTTATATCTAAGTCTTGTATCCATTTTGGCCTTATTTTGGTAGATGGTGTAAGGTATTGATCTATTCCCAGTTTCTGCTATACTGACTTCCAGTTTACCAAAAATTTTCTTTTTTTACCAAATAATGAATTCCTATCCCAAAATCTTGTTTTTAAACTTGTAAAATACAAGGGTATTACAGTATTAGCTGCAGATATCATTATATTTCTATTCCCTCAATTTTTTTTTCTTGCCTTAGTGCTATCACCCAAATTTCTGGTACTCTGTCCAAAAGAAGTGGTAACAATGGTTTCATCCCTGATTTTAATGAAAAGGAATTCTAGTTGTCTTTGTTATGTATGATTTCAGATATGTGCTATTTATGATTTTGAGGACAAGTTCATTTATTTCTATGTTTTATAGAATTGGTTTTAAAGAATTCAGATGGGGACAGAGCCAAGATGGCAGAGTAGAAAGATGCACATACTCTAGCACTTCCCCCATAGCCCACAAAATACCTGTAAAAATGACTCTCAACAAAGTCTAGAGCAACAGAAGCCACATAACAACAGAGAGAAAAAAGGTTTCCAGGCAAAGGTAACCAGGAAGACCAATAGGAAAGGTCTATCTCACAGGATGCTAAGTGGAGTGGAGCACAGCCCTGGCCATGTGGCACTGGGAGGAACAGGATCTGAACAGACTTCAGTGCAGAGTTCCTAGCAGGGAAGGTCCCAGATACCTCAACCCAAAAGTGATAAAGAAAGCTCCAAAGGTCAGTGGGGGAGGGCTTTCCCAGCTGGGCAAGAGGGAATGGGGTTTCTCTACCAATAGCCCCAAGCTACAGCAGAGGTCTTAGCAGCAGACTGTAGGCAGCTACAATGACTGGGAAGCAACATGGATCCCTTGTTCAGGCAGTTCAGCTTAAAGTCTCTGGCAGGTAGGGAACAGCTGATCTAAACCCCATCCCTGAGTGATGGCCTTGACCCCAGCCCAGGGGAACTGAGCAACTGACTCTAATCTCTTGACAAAAGATTCAGAAGTTAAGTAACTGGCTGGGAAAATGCCCAAAAAAGGGAAAAAAATAAGACCATAGAAGGTTACTTTCTTGGTGAAGAGGTGTCTCCTCCCATCCTTTTGGATGAGGAAGAACAAAGCTTACTGTTACAGGAAGTTAAGACCCCTGCTTCCAGGGCATCCAAAGTGAATTTAAATTGGGCTCAGGCAAGCGAAGAACTTGAAAAGCAAGTTAGCAGCTTGCTAAAGGAGAACCAAAAAAATGCTGTGGAAAATAACACCTTTACAAAGAGGCTAACTCAATTGGAAAAAGAGGTCCAAAAACCAATGAGGAGAAGGAGGCATTAAAAAGCAGAATAAGTCAAATGGAGGAGGAGGTTCCAAAGCTTACTGAACAAAATAGTTCTCTGAAAGAGAGAATGAGTTCAGGGAAATGAATGACTATGAGATAAACTAAGCAGTTAGAAAATAAAACCAAAAGTTTGAAAAAATAGAAGATAATGTGAAACATCCCATTGGAAAAAACACCTGGCCTGGAAAGTAGATCCAGGAGAGATAATTTAAAAATTATGGGACTACCTGAAAGCCTTGATCAAAGAAAAGAGCCTAGACACTATCTTCCATGAAATTATCAAGGAAAACTGTCCTGATATTGTAGAACCAGAGGGCAAAATAAATATTGGAAAAATCCACCAATCACTTCCTGAAAGAGACTCAAAAAGAAAAACTCCTAGGAATATTGTGGCCAAATTTCAGAGTTCCCAGGTCAAGGAGAAAATACTGCAAGCAGCTAGAAAGAAAGAATTTGAATATTGTGGAAATACAATCAGGATTAACAAGGATCTGGCAGCTTCAACATTAAGGGATTGAAGGGTTTGGAATAGGATATTCCAGAAATCAAAAGAATTGGGATTAAAACCAAGAATCACCTACCCAGCAAAACTGAGTATAATACTTCAAGTGAATAAATAAGCATTCAGTGATATAGAGGACTTTCAAGCATTCATGTTGAAAAGACCAGAATTGAAGAGAAAATTTGACTTTCAGACACAAGAATTAAGAGAAGCTTGAAAAGGTAAACAGGAAAGGAAAATCATAAAAGACTTTCTAAAGGTGAACTGTTTATATTCCTACATGGAAAGAAAATATAATTCTTGAGACTTTTCTCAGTATTTGGGTAGATGAAGGTATTATACATACATACACACACAGGAGTACAGGCTGAATTGAATCAGAAGAGATGATATCCACAAGAAAAAATAAAATAAAATTAAGGGTTAAGGGAGGAAAATGCTGGGAGGAGAAAGGGAGAAATGGAATGGGGCAGGCTATAACTCGTAAAAGAGATAAAGAAAAATCTTTTGCAATGGAGGAGAGAAGGGAGAAGGGGAGAAGGGAAAAGTGAAGCTACTGTCTCCACATATGGCTTAAGGAAGGAATAACATGCTCACTAAATTTGGTATGAAAATCTGTCTTATAATACAGGAAAGTAGGGGAGGAGGAGACCAATGGGGTAAGGGGAATGATAAAAGGGAGGACAAATGGGAGAAGGGAGTGACTAGAAATAAATACTTTTGGGAAGGGACAAAGTCAAATGAGGGAATAAAAAAATAAAGGGTGATGGAGTAGGATGGAGGACATAACAACATAATTATTATGGAAATCTTTTGCAAAATGATACATATATAGCCTGTATTGAATTGCTTGTCATCTCAGTGGGGATGGGTAAGGAGGGAGAGAGGGGGAGAAGTTGGAATTCAAAGTATTAAAAATGAATGTTGAGAATTATTATTGCATATAACCGGGGAATAAGAAACACAGGCAATGGGGTATAGAAATGTATCTTGCCCTACAAGGAAAGAGAGAAGATGGGGATAAGGGAAGGGTGGGGTGTTATAGAAGGGAGTGCTCACTGAGGGAAGGAGTAATCAGAATGCAAGGTATTAGGCAGTGGATGGAGGGGAGAGACAGGGGAGAAAAATTGGTCATGTTACAAAGGGATGTAAAAGCAATTTGTATTAAAACAATTGACTGAATTAATTACTGAGACTAGATCAGTGATATCTTTAGTGTGGGAAAATGAATTTTAGTCAAAGTCTCCTAGAGGCAGGTAACTTGCAGTAAAATTTGGCATTGATGGATTGGAAAAGTTAAGGTTTTAATGGTAAATTTGATTTTATGATTGTTATTTAATCACAGACTAGAATATGTATAGAAAGGCATGTAAGCCACTTAAGAGTTGCCTCAAAAGATGTTCCTTAGTCAATGTGAAATTATAGTCATATCTGAAACCTGGTTATTGGAACTTGCTATTTTAAGATGCTATGGAGCTATTAAGTGACTGTTCTTCTGAATCGAACTCCAGGTATGGATAGCAAGAAAGGTGGTCTCAGCCTCCAGTCCATGACACCAGTAAGCCTGTGAGATGCTGGTATGAACTGAAAAAGGTAATCTCATGAGAAGGGTGGGAGAGTGGCTGTTCAGCCTGGGCTGAGGTAGGATTCTCCTGACTCAATTTCTGCACTGACACCTGGCAGACTCTAAACCTGACTGAATGCAAGTTGATAATCTACTCCTGCTTGGAACTGATATGAAGATGGGGAGAAGTGTTTCCCTGCAATATCCCTACTCTTAGTGGCAATTTCCTATAGTGAAAAGGTTTGTAAGCTTAATACCAGATCTATTAAATTATAGATTGTTGGTAGGGGAACATCTGAGGTCAAGTCTAAAATTAAGCTATTAGTCTTAGGACTTTAGACCAATAATAATAAGTTAGGGTCCTTTAATTCTTAGTAACAGTGTGAAAACTATTAGGTCAAGGGCTTATGAAGTTAGCATACACAGTTATTATTTGTGTCTCAGTTGGTTAATGTTAAAAAATCCATTTGTGGCCTATATTGTAAATCCTTTAAAAGAAGTATCACCTGACCAAAAGCTGGAAATTTTGTGTTAAAAATGAAAAATAAAAAATATAAATAAAAACTTTCTGCATCTTGCAGAAAGTTTTTATTTATATTTTTTATTGTTATTAATATGCTTAAGTTCATATTTTTTTCTTAATGTTAATGCAAATCTAAATTCTTAGAATAAATCCAACCTTACCATAGTGTATAATCTTTGTTATATGTTGTGTTACATTTTCATTAATGTTCATTAAAAATATTGGTCTACAATTTTCTCCTTTTGTTATGACTTTGGATTATATAAAAAGACCCTATTTGTGTCATAGGAGTAACTTAGTAACGATTCCTTCTTTGATATTTTTTTTAAACAGTTTAGCATGATTCATTGTTCTTTGAATGTTTGATGTATTTAACATGTGAATCCATGATTTTTGATGGTCTCCCTCTTCTTAATTAAAAATAGCTAATATTTTCTCTATTTTGATTTTTTAAAACAGTTCCTAGTTTTATTTATTAATTCAAAAGGTTTTTCATTGTTTTCAATTTTGTTAATCTCTTATTTTCAGGATTTCTAATTTGGTATGCAAATTGGGTTTTTTTTGGTAGTATTTTCCTCACATTCCCAATTCACTAATCTGTTTATTCATCCTCTCTCTCTTTCTCTCTCTCTCTCTCTCTCTCTCTCTCTCTCCCTCCCCCGCCTCTGCTTCTGTCTCTGTCTCTCTCTAGTTAATAAAAGCATTTGCACACCTAAATTTCCCTCTAAGGTTTGTTTTGGCTATATCTCAATAATTTCAATATATTATCTTTCATTGTTGTTACTATCTTTAAAGAATTATCTAGAGGGACAGAGCCAAGATGGTAGAGAAAAGACAAGTACTCTCCTGATCTCTCCCAAATTCCCTCCAAAAAACTTTAAATAGTGCTTCAAAACACATTCTAAATTGGCAGAATCCACAAAAGGGTGGGGTGAAATTTCTAGCCCAACTTCTAAAGTTGGCGGGAAAGATCTATCCACCAAGGTGAGAGTAGAGTGCAGGTTACACCAGCACAGACAGTGCCCCAGCAAAAGAGCAGGTCATGCATGACTGAATGAGCAGTAGCAGCAGCTGCTTCAAGAGCTCTCAGCCCACAGATGATAAGGATCAAAAGAAAATTATAAGGGTCCTTTTTCTAACACTAGGTACTGGATTTTGTTGCGTTGTCCAAATTTGGATGCAGATAGCAGTCATGGGGCCACAGTTATAGGGCAAAAAGGAGCATTAGCAAACCAGAGATTGTGGCCACAGAGGAGTGGGGACCCTGGTCACCATTCCAGGGCAGAAAAGAGTGCTTATGATTGCTCATAGACCAGAGCTCAGGCTAAGAAAGTAGTAAAAACACCTTTTCTTATGTAATACCATCTCAGAATTGAAGATTTACGGACACACAGAACTAGTTGTGAAAGCATTTGCACAAAACCTTGAATCTCAAGATAGTGCCTCCTCTACCCTAGCAGCAGAGCTCAACTTTAATATACAATTAAGTCAAGAAATAGACTGGAAAATGTACAAACAACAACAATAAAAAGATCCTATTCATAGAAAGTTACTATGGTGACAGGAAAGATGAAAACACAAGCTAAGAAGAAGACAACAAACTCAAAATTGCTACATTCAGAATTCAGATTGGTCTCAGGTCATGGAAAGCTCAAAAAGGATTTATAAAGCCAAATAAGAGACACAGAAGAAAAATTGGGAAATGAAATAAGAGTGATACAAGAAAATCAGCTTGGGTAAAGGAGGCACACAAATACTGAAGAAAATCACACCATAAAAATATACAAATTAGTCAAATGGTAAAAGAAGCACAAAATCCAATGAAGAAAACACCTTGGAAAGAAGAATTGGCCAAATGGAGAAAAATATATATAAAATCCACTAAAGAGCAGAACTTCTTAAAAAACAGAATTGGCCACATAGAATAAGATGTACAAAAATTCACTGAAGAAGAGAAACCCTTAGAAAGTAGAATAGGCCAAATGGAAAAGGTGGTACAAATGCTCAATGAAGGAAATGATTCCCAATCATTTATGAAGGAAATTAGAATTAAGTGGTAGCGCATCATACTCAAATTCCAAAACATTTTTTAACCATTCTCCTATTGATGAGCACTAAATGTATATTCTCTAAACTATTTTTGGATTTTCTAATAAGTTCTTATTAAATAAGTATTATTGTCTATCATTTTATATTGGTGTTAGCAAACATTAGAGTACTGAGTAATATTATTTCTTATTCTTGCTTATCTACTATATTACACTGTTTTGATATATTTTTAAAACCAATGCCTAATAATTACATATATAGACACATATGTACATATATATGAACATATATTATATATGTGAATTTAGCTGAATTAAGAAATTATGTGGTAGTTTGATAAGGATAACATTAAATTACTGCAATAATTAATACATTAATGAAACCCTATTGAATAAAAATGCTGCACTGTTATTTAAAATTTTACAATAATATCTTATGAGTGGATTTGCATCTTGAGGAATTTTTAATTGTGTCACACCACTATTCTTTTGAATGGAATTTCGCTATTATTTCCTCCATCCTTTTGTTACTGCTCTTTAGAAATGTGTGTGGATTTATTTTGTTTCTGTTTCACAGAAACTATTGATACGAGTGATATTTATTGCGGCTTCTCTCAAGTTTTCTAAGGAAATCATTATGTAATCTAGAAATAGGGATACATTTTTTTTAGCAGTATTCATGCTTTTAATTGATGTCTCTTTTTTATGGTTGTCAATAGCATTTCTAGAACTAGGTTAAGTAATAATGGCAGGAGGGAATATTCTTACATTTACACAGTAGTCATAGGAAAATTTTCTAAGATTACTCTATACCTTTTACATTAACTTATTTGTGTCATCAACAAAAATGAATGTTGAGTTTTTTTAAAAAAAGGTTTTTTGACGGGCAAATTAATATAATCATTTCATTTTGGTTGTGCTGTTTTTAAGGAAAATAAATTAATAATGTTGAACCATTTTGTCCCATTAATAGAAGTTGATCTTTATCAAACTGAATATTGTTTTACATATCTATGTAGAGAGACATATACATATATTATATATATATATACATATATATATCTCAATTTATATCTATTGATATCCTTACCTTTCCCAAAACTTTAAACCCAGTGCACAATGGTTGGTCCCTGCCCAAGTTTCACTTAATGACTAGCTTAGAGTGATTGCCAATAGTAACAGTTTCTGTTCCCTCCCTGGTTGATTTAGTTATTTTTTTTTTCTTTTTTTCATTAAAAGAGTCATTCCCTGACTACTTCTTACAGAGGCCTATTCACTCACTGTTGGTTACCTCCCTCTAAGTGAGTACTTGAAAATCCAGCCTAAGAAGGCCAAGATTTCCCCTTGCATCCTGGACCATCTCCAGTCATCCTGATGAATATCTGGTCACTGGACTTAGATGGCTCAGAAGGGGAAAATGAGGTTGGTGACCTTGCACAGCCCTCCCACACTCAAAACAAAGTCAAGTGCAAGTCATGCCATCATTTTCTCTGATGTCATAGTATTCTTCAGAAATAAAGGATGAACACAGCAACCTGATATATATGTATATATGTACATATATACAAATGTATATACATATATGTGTATATATACACATATGTGTATGTAGATGTACATATATATGGAGAGAGAGAGAGAGAGAGAGAGAGAAGAGACAGAAAGACTTTTTTGGATCAGTAATAATTTGTGACATTGATCTATAGTTCACTTTCTTGGCTGTATCTAGTTCTGGTTTAGGTATTGGGGAGAGTGTCTCATAATCAGGAATCTGATTTCTCATTTGTTGGAAATAATTTTTATAGAAGCAGTGTTAATTAGTCGTTAAACATTTTCTAATATTCACCTTTTATTTGCCTAGATCAGGTTTTATTCTCTGTCTTCTTGACTTTTGTATTTCTTCTTTGTCTTACTCAATTTCATTTTATTGAACTGAGTTCTTTTAAGATCTCTATTTCATAGTCTGGTAATTTGTCTAATACTGTTATAGCTAGTCATCTACTTCCTTCAGATATTCAGTTTTGCTAGCATATAACTGTATATAATAATTTTGGTTTTATTTGTTTTGAAGTTTTCTTCTTTTTATTCATTAAAATATCCTCTTGGTTAATATTGGGTTGACTAAAGTTTCATAGATTCTGTTAGTCTTTTCAGAGAACTTAATTTTATTTTTCCTTATCATTTGTGTCTTCTCTATTTTATGCATTTGTCCTGTGATTTTAAAGGTTTCTTATGTTTCTTTCAGACTATCTGTCTATCTATCTATCTATCTGTCTATCATCTATGTAGCTAACTTCCTATCCATTCATGCATTGATCCATTTATAAAGTCATTCATTAGTTCATTTTTGTTTTTGTAGTTTGTTTTACTTTCCTATTTAGTTCATTTATTGAATAGAAACCTTTTCCTATTCTGATAATGTATGTTTTCAGGTAGATATTTTTGATTCTGAGGCTAATTTGCTGAATTCCCCAAATTTTGTTATTTTCTAATCGTAATTGTTCTGTATCACATAGTTGTTGTTTTTGTGTTTTTTCTTCTTTACATTACTCATTATTAAAGATGCCATTATGAAATCTCCATTTAAGAATATATTTTTTGGTTGCCTGTATTGATTACTATGTTTTTGTGCTATATTTTCCAACGATGTTTTATATTTTTGCCTTTTTATTTTTGCTTTTGATTTCTTGAGGTCCTACCTTAAATTATATTTGCATATGATTACATAAGCATAGATACTACGTTCACAAAAAATATACTTTAAGCTGAAGTCGATGGAAATTATGAGCAAAAAATAAGAAAAGGTAAAAATATAAAACATCATTGATAAACATAACACAATAAGCATATACATGTATACACACATGTGAATATGTGTATATATGCACACACATATGTACATACATATATAATATACATACACATGTATATATGTACATATATACACACATATCTGTGTATGTGTGTGAATATATATGCATAAATACATGAATTATTAAGTGCTTCAATTTAGAAGATGCCACAAAACTTTTAGGTCTAAGTTATTAAAAAATTTGTCTTATTGTATTCCCTTTTTGTTTATCTTAAGTTTAGATTTATCCATTTCTGAGAGAGTGGTGTTAATGTTTCATACACTTTTTGTATTACAATGTCATTGGTCAATTCAGTTTGCTTCTATTTTTCTGAATTTAGAAGCTATGCTATTATTGTATGTATATTTAATATATGGTTCCTTTGTTTACGATGCCTTTGAATTTAATGTAGTTTTCCTCTATTTCTTTTGTTGTGAATTTTTTTTCTTCATCTGATAGCATGACTACAACTACTGCTTCAATTGATGCATGGTAAGTTTTTTTCTACCCTCTAATTTTTTATGTATGCCTTTGTTTTTTCAGATGTATTTCCTGCTCTAATTTTCTAAGTATGTTTTTTGTATTTTCAGACATATTTCCTGTCTGTAGTTCATTGTTGTGTTTGTGTTCTTGTTGATTCTTTCATTTTCACTTTGTTGAATTTTGTAATCCATGCATATATAACATTATGACTATGTTTCCAATTCTTTATTCACTGATTTCATATTGATTTTATCCCTGCCTTCTTTTAAATAAAAACTTATAGTGCTATGCAAATTCTGTGGCACAAAATAATAAAATTAAATTTATTAACACAAAACCTCATAAGTTTTTCTGTCTTTAAAAAACTTTTTATATATGTTGACGTCCTGCAATTACTTTTTAAAGTTATTTGGCTTTGAGTTCATAAGATTGTAAAACAATTTCTTTAATTCATCATCATTCAACCACATTTACTACACTGCACATTATTAACAATCATAATAGCATTTATATAGCACTTTCCACTTTTCAAATTACTTTGCATATGTTGTCAAATTTGATCCTTACAATGACAGAAAATAGCTGATATTGTTATCCTCATTTTACAGATGAGGATACTGAGGCTCTGAAAAACAAAATAACTACCCAGGGGCAAGTAGAGCAAGTAGATGTTTAAGACAAGATGCAAACTCAGGTCTTTCTGACTCCAAAAGTCACATTCTGTCCACTATGCTTAGAGAAAGTCAGTTTTTTTCCTTTAAAAATCTAACCTTTATTAGAAAGAACTCAGATTTTAAATAGTGCTTAAATCAGGCAAATTCCCAGTCTATTGAATCATATTCATCTCCACCTCTTGGATGCATTTCTGAACCTTTTGTGACATGTGGCATGGTACAAAATATTATTGTAAATTTCATATCGATTTGGAAAGTTTTATAATTCTGGAAAAAAATTTCATTTCTCAGCCATGTATGATATATAATTTGACATTGCAAAGCGAGCTCCTTTTATTATATAAATCTTCAATATCACTCTTTTTTCTGATTTTTCAGTACTTTAGGGCAATTTTAAGTTATTTGAATTTTAATTCCTCCAAAACTTAAATCCTTTCTCTTAGTTACTTATAAAATAGATTGCCTGGTGTTTAATTTTTAAATTTACACTCTCTATATGTTGGAGTTTCAAATGTAATTTCATTTCTCTCTCTGTCATTAATATGTGGATTTGATCAATCAGGACTTGTTTGAAATCACTAATTCTAGACAGTTCTCCCCAACTCCTGTGCCCATACTAGAGGACTTCAACATATGTATTCAGTCTCTCTCAAATGTCTTAACCACTTGGTTCCTCAAGCTACTTAATTACCATGAGTTGCTCCTTCAGCTCTATTTTGGTCATATACAAAGATGGTCATACCCTTGACCTTGCCACAAATACATTCAAGAATTCTGAAATCCCTTTGTCCAACAATAATCTATTCTCTTTTCACCTCTCCCTCTGCTTTCCTCTAGACAACCTTATGTATTGATAATGTATTTTTGTTACTGTTAATGTAATTTTGCTTTTTAATGGGAAGAGCTTTCCCATCCATAAATAGGCCCATATGACCTGCCTGGGTCACATGAAAGTCTGAGTCACATGGAACATGTGGTGGGAGGAGTTTGCTGAATGCATGGAACAGGAAGAGTGGAACAGAGATGAGAGGAAATTGGTCAGAGCAGTCACAACTGATGGAGAGAGAGAAAAGCAGGCGGTTGGCTAGTGTGAGTAAAAGAGCTTGTTTGTGATTTTGTTTAAGGGAGCTGCTTTGTGAGAAGCCTAGCAGGGGGATGCCTTGGGGCTGGTGTTGCTTTCTGCACTGTTATTGTGTATAGGTTTATATGTTACTATGATGAATTTGGCTTTCTGGTGTCTGAATAAATGTTTTGATTCTGTCTTTCATGTGGAGTCTGTTGTATTTCACAATTCAGAATTATGCTGAAATATTCCTGGCTGCTGTAGATGCTGTGGATATTGTGCTAGTGCTACACCTTACTCTTCATATGCAGTGTGATCTCCAATCCTTGACTCCTCAGTTCTCTCCCACACTATGTCCCCTGCACTAGCTGCTCTCTCTTTTCTCTCCATCTTGACTCTTTGGGCCCCAGTTCAACTCTATGCTGTCCTCTCCTCTTCAATCCCAAACCCCTTTATATCACTGATAATGCCTTTGCTCCAATACATACGTTACTGAATGAAGGTGGAAAAAAATTACAACTCTTCTGAATGGGTTCACAATAAATTTACATAACTTCAACTGATCCCCAGCCACTGCTAGG
>JAQQSK010002349.1:0-34643 GCA_028658325.1 Potorous gilbertii | reverse complement strand
ATCTAATCTGTTCTTTCGAGCATGGTACAAGATACAGCAAAGGAAAGAGAGGAATAGGGCAGCAAACTGAATTATGTTTGAATGATAATGTAACCCATGTTGCCATGGAGATGTGATGCTCTAGCAGATGCCACCCTAAGAATTCAGCAGCAAGTGACATTTTGGAACTGGGAATTTTTGGAATGCTTATTTGGAAGGCTGTTAGGAGAAAGATTCTAGAAAGAGTTTATCCAAATTGGAAATGGGGGCCTAGAGTTCATCCTTTCTCTGAGGGTCATTCCTGGGCCTAGCACACCAAGCTGGTTTCCAAGCTGAGTCTGAGAAGGAAGCAGCTCCCATTAGCTGAATAATCCTCTGAATTTTTGTCTTTCCCATGAGAGGAAAGAGCCTGCATCAGGAAAAAGTTATTTCTGCTGCAGTTAGTGCTCAACACTGACTGTGTGTATCCGTGAGTTCTACCCCTCCCTTTGTGTTCTTAGGTCCTTCATTTTCTTTCATTTATTCCCCTTTATAGAAACAAAACCAATAGTTGTTAATCCTTGTGGTGTGATTAACATTAGCATCAGAGGGGTGAGGTTTGTATAGTGTTGAGGAGAAAGCAAACACATTCTGCTGCAGTGTGAGGTGAAGGGAGTGGGTAGAAATAGAGCCTCCATTGGAGGACATAAACACACTGAGAGCAACTTGTCAGAGTAGATTATAGGGTAACTTCTCCTCCCTACTCCTACTTTTCAGCTTTCTTTTCTGGATTGTCTTCATTAGACTGTAAGTGACTTTTGGGCAGGGATTGTCCTACTTTTTCACATTTATATCCCCAGCACTTTTCATAGTGCATAGTACATAGTAGGTGCTTAATAAATGTTTTACTGACTGACTAACCCAGGTTTACAACTTAGATGTCATCCTTAGCTCCTCATCCTTTCTCATCCCTCCCCTCATCATATCCAATTGGCTGCCAAGTACTACCAATTCTATTTTTGTGATATGTCTTCTACGTACTCCCTTTTCTCCACTCACTCAGCCCACCCTGATCCAAGCCCTCATCACCCTACTGCTGGACTATTGCAATAACTTGCTGGTTGATTTTATCACTTCAACTTTCTCCCAGTTCCAGTCCATCCTCTACCCAGTCATCCTAAAGCTTATCTTCCTGAAGTACTGGTCTTACCATGTCACTCCCATATTCAGTGGTTTCCTATCACTACCTGCATCAAATGTACAAAAAAAAATTGACATTCAAAGCCCTTCATAACTGAAGGGTCCATGCCCCCACTTTCCTCTTTATCTTCTTACTCCTTACTTTTCCTCACACATTCTTCAATTCAATGATAGTAGCCTCTTTTTTTTTTTTAAATAATAATAAGATACCACATTTCCCAATTTTGTGTGTTTTCCCTTGATTCCGTGTCTGGAATTCTCTCTTGTCATTTCCATCTCTTGTTCTTCCTGGTTTCCTTCAAGTTCCAGCTATAATCCCATTTTCCACAGGAAGACTCTCCCTGTCTCATACTAATGCCTTTGTTCGGTTGTTCATCCCCAGTTTACCCTGTATATATCTTGTTTTACATAGCTGTTTGTTTGCTGCCCACCTCTCCTTCCCTTCCCGCAATGGATCATGAGTTCCTTGAGGCTGAGGATTGTCTTTTGCTTTTTTTTTTTGTAATCCCATTTCTTAGTATAATGCCTGGCACAGAGTAGGCACTTAATACATACATATTTGTTGACTGACTGACTGATATACATCTTCTCTTGATATAGATTTAATGATTAACATCTTGTTACTTTCTTTAATCAGGGTAGGAGTCATAGACTCATCTCTACCTTTACATGCATACACATACACACAATCTTATACACACACATATACACACACACAAATTAGTAATATTAATGTTTAAACTCAGATTCAGGGTCAATCTGGCAAGGTGCCTAGTACTAAGGATGGCATGATTTATGTGAATAATTTTAATAATTTAATAATTTACTGTGAATTCCAGTTCCATCATTGTCAGGATGATCATGGAGGACATGGGAGTGGGCAAGAAGATATAGGCTGTTGTCTGTGTACTAAGACCCTACCCTTCAAGTGATGAAAGAAGCAGAGTACTAGGTCTCTGTCAATCATTCTTTCTCCCTCTTGCATCTTCAATCTCTCCTTCATTTGCTCCTTCTCCTCTTCCTTCATCCTTATCCTTATCCTTAAAAAATCACTTTCCTTTTAATCTATTACTCTCTCAAAGTATAACACATTTACTTTCTGCCTTTAGCCACTAAAGAGTAGCATATGTTTATATTTCCATTTTTTTGAATCACCTTTAAGCCATGAAGTTACTCCTTGTAACTTAATTTCTTCAACATTCAACCAAAACAGCTCTTTTAAAGGTCACCTTCTATTTCTCAGTTTCAATGACCTTTCTCAGTACTCAGCTTGATCTGGAAATTACTTTTGACAATGCTGACCATCTTCTTCTTCATGTTTTCTCCTTCTTTTGCTTTTGGGAACCAAACACTCTTCTTGCTCTCTCTAATGCTTTCACCATTATTGGATTTCTCAGGTACCGTGCCATTTTAGAGCTCTTGATAGATTAGGAGAAGAACACCAGTTAGTCAATTAGTTTTGATTAAGCACCTAATGTTAGGCATTGTGTCAAGCAGTGTGGCATACAAAGAAAGGGAAAAAATACCCTTTAACAAGCAAACAGAAAACCTAAACTTGTTCCCTGTTCTCTTGTTCAGAGTCTAATGGGACAGACAATATGTAAATAATGTATAACAAAATATATACAAGATAAGTTTGAAATAATATAAGGTAGGCACTAGTGTTGAGGGGGATCAGGAAAGGCTTCTTGTAGAAAATGGTATTTTAGTTGGCTTTTGAAGGAAGCTAGAGAAACCAGGAAGCAGAGGTGAGGAGGCAGAGAATTCCAGGTCTGGAAGAGAGCTAATAAAAATGTCTGGGGTTTGGAGATGTCAATAGTGTGATGTGTATCAGACTTTAGAAGAAGTAACTTCAGATTTTAGAGAGAGAACAGGTAGGACCCTATATACTGAGGCTTGTGAGATATCGAAAGTCCTCTAGAATGTAATTCTGGCGATTTAGCTCCAATGAATTCTATTGAAGAAGGAAGGGGGCTTTAAAGAAATAAATGTGACTGCACAACTAGTTTATCAACAAAATGATTGCAAAAGGTCAGGTACAGAAAATGAAAGCCTGGAAAAGTAACTGAGAACAAATTGAAGAAAGGGTAAGTTTGGGCAGCTAGGTGGCACAGTGGGTACAGTACTAGGCCCAGAGTCAGGAAAGCTCATCTCTATGAGTTCAAATCTGGCCTCAGATACTTAGTCACTTAACTTCTCTTTGCCTTAATCCCCTGGAGATCGAAATAGTAAACAACTCCAGGGTCATTTTCTAAGAAAACCCCATGGATTGTATTGGAGTGCTACGGTCTATGGGGTCATGAAGTTTGGACATGACTGAACAACAGCGACAATGTGTTTTAAGAACTGTGTTAGAAAAGCTGAAGCCTAATATAGTTAATGACTATAATAAATACTAAATATAAAAAAGAGCTATTTTAGTTATGATACCGAATTAGACTCCTACTTGAGGCAGATAGAAGATACAATTAAGCAAAATCATTTATCTCCTTTATAGGCTTTTGTACATCCTTTCAGGCCAGCAAAGTAGTGGCATGGAACGAGTACTAGACCTGAAGTCAGAAAGAGCTGAATTCAAATCCAGCTTCAGATATTTACTAGCTCTGTGACCCTGGGCAAATCCCTTTACTCTGTTTGTCTCAGTTTCCTCATCTGTAAAATGAACTGGAAAAATAAATGGTAAAGCAATCTAGTATCTTTGCCAAGAAAACCCCAAATGGAATCATGAAGAGTTGGACACAACTGAAATGACTGAATGATAAAAATACATCCTTTCTCCTCATGATATTATCCTTCTCTAAACCCTTACCTTTAGTCTCATATCTCTCTTTATTCTGTCTTTTCAAGACGTGAACCCCTCCTATGGTATTAATTATCACCTCAATGTAAATGAATCTTAAATCTTTATCTCCAGGTTCAAATTTGTCCACATTTTTACATGTTGATAGACATCTCCTCTTGCACATTCCACCAACACTTTAAACTCAGTTGGTTTAAAACTGAACTGAAAATTTTGCTCTGGAGACCTGGTCTTCTTGCTGACTTTACTCTCTCTAGTAATTGTACCATGTGTTTTCTGGTTCCCCAGATTAGTAACTTTGATAATTTTTGGCTCCTGCCTTTCCCTGGTACCAAACATCCAAACCAATTACTAATTTGATTCCCTCTACTGTTTCCAATGCTACTGTTGACTCTTCAGGATCTCACTGGCCCCATGTATTAGCCTGCTCCTGGTACCCCCACAATCCTTCATTGCATATTAATCTTTTTAATGCATGGTGATGATCAATATATTTCATTGATCAAAAACGTTCAATGTAGTCCAAATAAATGGAGTCTAAATTACTTATCTTGATATTCAAGTCCTTCTCCAGTCCAGCTCCAATCTACCTTTCCAATCTTTTCTCCATGTCGTTTCTTTTCACTTAAGCTATGTTCCACCCACACTGGACCATTTACATTTTTCTAACTGCACCAACAATTTTCTGCTTCTATACCTTTGTTCACTGACTTCAATCCTTACATCCAAAATTACTCTACATCCTAGAGTTGCCTATGAGAATATTATACTACTATTTCAGTGTCCTAGACTAATGGTTTTCTTTACTTTGAACCCTTCAATGATTTTCCCAACTAAATCCCTTTTCAGATCTTATAGCTCTCGGTACTGCTTATTTGTATTTTAATATCCTCATTTTTACTGCTTTTATCTGTGTACGTGTTTTACCATGCCTGTTTGATCACAAGGAGCATTTTGAGAATGAAGATAAGTATCTTTATCTTTGCATATCCTGAAGCAACTATTGCATGACATCAGAGATGGTAGCCACTGAATAAATCTTTGTTGAATGTTTCCAGTGCATGAGTGACTCATCCTGGTCTTAAATTTGCCTTATGGAAATAACTTGACCTACTATTGGGCTGATTCTAGTCATAATTAATTGACATGCAATCCACTCATTCATCAATTTCGGGATCAACAATCTTTTTAGTCCCCTGTGCCAGTAGCAGGGTTAAGCAGAGCCTGTGAGTGCCTAAGGCAAAGTTAAAGGATAAGAAAGAAACAATGAAGAACAAAAATAAAAGCAGATGAGAGTGGGAAGAAAGCAATACTAGTTAGAAGGAAAACAAGAGAAAATTTCATGTTAGATCTTGTGTGTCTATGTATATATATACCTATAATACAATCTATAATTTAGGCTAACAGTATTATATGATATGATTATGGAATAGGTTATTTATGATTAGTATATTATAAACAAGAGTAATTAATTATTATAAAGTTACAAAGCAGAGAAATAGGCAATGAATTTAAATCAATTATTACTAAAAGCAGATTACATTTTATCTAACAGTTTTCATCCCAGAGGCTGTCAAGGGTTGGGGAAGGGGGAGATATGTTGCCAAATTTTTCAAAACTCTTAGTGTTTTTGTTGTTGATGTCTTTGATGAATTTTGTTAATTTATCCTTTACTGACAGTATTGATAATGGGATATAATGGAGCATGTTGCATTGGAAACAGCTAATCTAAATTTTATTTCCACCTTTGCACTCTCTAACCATTTCAGAAACTCAGAAAGTTAGAATTGGAAGACACCTCAGAGAGGGTGTAATTCTTTTGTTGATATATGAGGATGTGGAGGACCATAGAGGTGATGTGACTTGCCTAAAGCCACATGTTACAAGCAGAATCAGCATCTGTCTGAACCCAGATCTAATGAAACTGAGTACATTCAGATTTACAAAGCAGTTTTCTCAAAGAATTCTTTTGGTAGTGGAAAGATCTTTTTGATCTGTTTTTACAGATTATGTTTTATAGATTGTTTTCAAAATCTACAGGTGAGGAAACTGAGACTGAATACATTAATTGCCTCACTCATGATCACAGAACTAGTTTCTAAGGAAAAATTCACACAACCACATTTACTGACTCCAAATTTGGCACTCTCTCCATAATACCAAGCTGCTTCTCAGCCAAATAGTTGGTTACCCTGGGGCTGTGTGCACATCAATAAAATGAAGTGAATTGGAATGGTTGGTTTTATGATTTTCCATCTCTAATATTTTATGATTTAATTATAAAAACATATATTTGTGCATTGGATATCAGTGAGTATTTCACTGCCAATCTCCAGTCCCACAGAAACTACATATAGCAACTTGGATTAAATAAAAAAAGGAATGCATAGAAAAAAATGTCAAGTACCAAGTGATGGCCTAGTTGTAATTTTGTTCATGAAGCTAGTACTTGAGAATGTATTACATAACTGTGCACTTCAACCCTTCCTTTCAGGATGAATGAGTTCCTTTTTTTGCCCCTTTGGGAAAAAATTTTAATACTATGACTTGTGAGGAAAAAAGAAGTCTGTGCAGAGTCCAAATAAAAGGTTTCCTTGTCAATAGTGAGATTTTCTTCTTCTTTTTTTTTTTTTTAATGTTTTGTTAAAGACTTCTTTTTTTTTTTTGTACATCACATTTGGTTTTTCCTGTCCCCAGAGTAGAATCTTCCCTTGATAAGAACCAGGACGGAAAAGCAAAACAGGTCAACACATTGATCTTAACTAGTAATATATATCTCCTTCTGTGCCTGTTATCCCCCACTTCTCACCCAAGAAGGGTTAGAAATGTTTCACCAAGAGTCTTTGGAAGTCACAGTTGGGGTGTATGTGTCTGAGGGTTTACTGAGCCCTTTTCAGGCCTGCTCATTCACTTCGGGTATCCACCTACCCCAACTCTCACCTGTGGCTCCAAAAAGCTGTAGCATGTGGAGAGGCCATACCTTGGTGAAACTGTCTCAGCAGATGGCTAAACCAGGGTAAAGGTAACTGACAGGCCTCAGACTTGTTGGTGAGTTAGGCGGATGTTTACCATAAGCAGTAAACACTTTCCCTGGTGGAATAGGTAGATGAGAACAATTTGTTCCAATAGCAATGAAGGTGGCTCAAGCTGGCCCTGGAGTACTTAGGGCTTTGTCAGGCACACCCCAGGCCATTGCCAGTCAACTTGACTTTTGTCTTGCCACTGGACTTTGATGACTCAGGGATGATTTTGTGTAACTCTGTCTCCTTTAAATCCAATTCATGTGCAGGTCATCACCCCATGATATCATTGGTTCTCTTTGAAAATGAAGAATAAGCAACAATATTTTATTAAAAAAATTTTTTTGTGAGCTTGTTATCAGCAAACACAAACATTTCAATATATAAAGAACAAGAGAATTATATAAGAAACTGTAAACTTCTATTGTATATGCCTTGTTTTTTAATGAAAAACTTAATGGTTATATTAAGCCAGTGTTGAGCCCTAACTACAGCAAAATCAGCTTTTCCTGAGATTGGATCTTTTCTTTTATGAGAAAGGCAAAATGTAGAGAAGTTACTAGAATGTTGGAAGTTGTTTTCTTCCCAGACTTGGTGTGGAGACTCTCCTTGGTGCTAAACTTGAAATGTCCACGTGGCCTCATGATGATTGAATCTTGAACTATCACTCCCAATTTAACTAAACTCCTTCTTGCATCATTCTCCCAATAATCTTCAAAAAGTAGAACAAGAATTCTCATTTCTTTTGAAATCTGAGGCAAACAAAGATTGAGTAACTTTCCCAGGGTTATACAGCTAGTAAGAATTGGGGATTGATTTGAATTTAGGTCTTTCTGACTTCAGGCCTGTTGCTCAAATGGGCCACATAGCTACCTAAAGCCCTATATATTCATGGCACCGGTTGTTACGTTACCATTCAAACATAATTCAATTTGCTGCCCTATCATGACTCACTATCCTTTTTCTTGACCCCTATATGAAAGCCCTTATTTGTAGTAAATATATGTAGAGCATCAAATGAATTAAACTTATATTGTCCATATAATTTCTCTGGATTTTTCAGGTTCATCTTTTTTTGGTGGTACAATAATATTCCACAATAATTGTATTTACCACAACTTTTAGCCATTTAACAAATGATGGATAACTCACTTTCTTTATAACTCCTTGCTATCACAAAAGGTTTTCCCCAAAAGTTTTTGTATTTGTGGGTAATAGTCACTGTTTTTAACCTCTTTGAAATCTATTCTTGGTAATAGTGTTACTGGGTTAAAGTGAATAGTCTAGTGAATTTTATAGTATAATTTCAAATTTTTCTCAAGAATATTTGGGTTAAATTTTATCTCTACTAACAGTTTATTGTATGTCTGTTTTCCCATAGACCCCCTTATAATCAACCTCTCTCTCTCTCTCTCCCCCTCTCCCTCTCCCTCCCTCCCTCCCTCCTTCCCTCTCTTTTGTAAACTTTGTTAGTCTTCTGGCTATGAGATTAACCTAGACTTTAAAAATTTTGTGTCATGATCAATTATTTGAAACATTTTTCAATAATAATATCATATAATATAAATGTGGGCTATTATATATGCATATATACATATATCTATATCTATCTACATATATATATATATATATATATATATATATATATATATATATATATATATATAATATCAGACCCTTATGAAAGTTTCTTGCTGCAAAGACTTTTCCCATTTTATTGCTCTCTTTTCATTGATCTTGTTAGTGAAAAATCTTTTAAATTTTATGCAATCAAAATTGTGTATTTTCTCTTCTAACCTCTAAGCTTTATTTCATAAGGAATCCTCTTGCTGGCTATGGTTGTATATTGTTCTTTGTTCTAGTCTCTATTAAAAAAAAACCAATCCAACAATTTATGATGTGTTTTTTTTATATTGAGGTTGTCTATTTGGAGTTTATTGTGATATATGGTCTAAGATGTTCAAACCTCACTTCTGCCAAATAACTTTCCAAGTTTTTGGACAATTTTTGTTGAATAGGAAGCTTTTCTCTGGAAGTTGACATTCTTAGATTTATTTAACATCTGGTTACTATGCCCACTAGCTTGTAGTTTTTGCTTATGGTGAGATTCTATGCAACAAAATCCACAGCAAAACAAATGAGTCATCTGATTTCCCACACTATAAAATGCACATTATTCAATATATGACATACAACTTGATACATAATTTGACATAATGCAGTAGGATGTGAGCTCTGTGAACGTAAAAACTTTCCCCTCCTTTTTGTCTTGATATCTCTGTTACCTTGCACAGCTCCTAGGCACATAATAAATATATGTTGAATGGAAGTGAATTAAATAAAATATTACTGGGCATATACATTTTGGTGTACTTTTTCTGTGTTGTGGGATACACAGATTAGTACAAAAGCAAACTCAGGAGCACAGATTCAAAGGGATGATTTTCAGCAATAGTTTTTTATTATAGTTATATCATGTGTAACCTGGATGTGTTGTAGAAGGACTACTCCTAATAATACAAGACACCAGTCTTCTGGTAAGATGATATCATTTTAATGCTCTCACAGGGCTTGGTATGTTTCTTTACTGGTCACCCCTAGTCTTCTGGTGATGATAAGGAGTAGGACCTCATAAAAGAGTGGAGAGCAGTGACGGAGGAATGAACTTGTAGGCTTTGCTGTCTTTCTGTTCTCATGGTGAATGCAGAGTGTGTAGTTTCAGTTGCATGTTCCTCTGGCAGCTGTTGTGTCTATAAACTCTGCTAGGCTCATCTCCTCAGGTCCCTCCAATTCATCTTAGTTTCTCTACAAGGGCCTAGTAGCTAGAGCTTCTCCTTGAGAAGGGCAAGCTGACTGCTCTTTTGTCATAGTTGAAATATCTAGCTAAGAAAAAGACAAGCAGGGTGGCCCCAGTCTTTTCCTTAAGGCTCCTATGTCCAGATGAAGATCAAAGCTTTCAATTACAGATAACTCTCTAATTCAGAGTTAGTTATTCCCAAGTTCCTCTCTGCCTTAGCATGCAAGATGAATTGGAACTTGAACAAAGGAGAAACCAAGGAGGTAAAGTTATATTTTTCCATCTACCTTGTCCACATTCTTATTTGCTAGTATCAAAACTTGATCTCTTTGGTCAATTAAAATACTTCAATCTCCTTATATTCTCTTATAAAACTATGTGCTTGCCATTAGAGTTCTTACCCAAGATACTTTATTTTTATTTTTTGAGGTGAACATTTTAATGCTAAATCACAAAAGACATTATTTTACTCATAAATAAATTAAAGATAATAAAACTTTAAACTTGATTTTTAAATGAACAAATAAGCAAATATAAACTGAAGAAATGAGATGCAAAATAAACAGTTTTCTGTGAGGCATTAGGGTATACCCAGATATATTTGACCTACCATGTATGTAAGACAATCCTTTTCACTAGTAAAGAATTTACAGCTACAACTTACTGAGCATAGATAGGAATATCTATTTACATACATCATATGTAACATAAATGAAAATGATTATAGAGTACAACACACATGAAATTGTCTAATATATGGAATTCACACTGGAATATATGTGGTTAGTACTAGCATATCTTATGTTATGAACATAATATAAAGTACATAAACAATAGCATATATGAGAAAATGTCATATATAAAACTATATATATAAAAATTAATGCAGCAGAAAACATATAGGAAAACATTAAGGATTTGCAATCAGCACCACCTACCTAGATCACATCCAGATGTATATAACATGCACTGTACCTATACTACATGTATGTATGTATATATGTATATGCATATACATATATATTTAATATAACATTTTATAAAGGCATTTATAGCAGTGATGCTTAGCATAGAAATATATAGCAAACACACAAATCAGTTATATAACACGTAAGAGAATATTTTCCAATTATTTTAAGGCTTTCAAAATTGGGTTATTTACTGTACAGATTTCTTCTGTGTTTACTTGGTCTGGCAAGATTGTTTTTCTCGGTTTCACTTTCTTTATTGCCATTTAAACTTGTTCATAGAGCATCAGGAACTTTATAGTCCATATGTGTTGGTTCCACTGACATACACAAGGAAGATAGGTCATCATGGATGAACTGGCAAATGTGTTTCATTTTTGTCTATTAATCCTTGTCCTAATTTAATCTGTGAATGCTGTTAAGATGATGTGGATTGGCTGAGTCTCATATCAAGCTTTTTGCAGACTCATATCCCCGCTTGACTGTTTTATGAGGCAATGGTTCTTGTAATTTTCCACCATACTTCATAATATTTTGGAAATGAGTTTATGTTCTATACTGATGGTGCCCTTGGATGTCACATCTTCTTCCCAAGTGGAGGATAGTAGAAAATTATCAGGAGCAGGACTCATAAAACTGAGAGAAGAAATGAGCTTCTAGATGTCTCAGGATGATATGATGGTCATATCACTTTATTTAGCTTCTTCAGTCACCTCCTTTTCACGAAGTATCTCTACAACTGGAAATTTAGGCAAAAAAAAGAGAGACTGTCTCTGGCCGGGCTTCTTGGCTTCTTACTGACAAAGACGGCAGCAAAACCAACATGTTGGGTGAAGCTGATTTTTGATATGGGCTGTTTTTGTTCTTATTGTGGTAATTACTTTAAAACAGAATACATCAGTAACTACTGGCCAATTTAACCCCTTTTCAAATCTCTGTAACTGTATACTTGATGAACATATAAGAACTGAAACAATTAGCCTTTCATAATGTTTTACAAAAAAAATTTTCAGTCATACAGTTGATTAAAAGGCATAGGAATTTGAAGATCCCACTGTCTTTACTGTTTATTGATTATATTGTATTCCAAGATGTCCTTTCGTTTAAAGTAAAAGCTGCTAAGTCTTGTGTGATCCTGATCCTGTGTTCCTTTGTCCTTGAATGCATTCTTTCTGAATGTTTAGAGTATTTTTTATTTGGTATGAGAGTTTTAGCTATGATATTCTTGGGACTTTTTATTTTGGGATTTCTTTCATTAGGTAATTGATAGATTTATTCTATCTTACTTTACTCTTTCTAATAGACCTATCAGGGTAATTAAATAAGTGTCCAGATTTTTTTAGTCATGTTTTCCATGGAGTCCAATTTTTCTTAAATTATCTCTTCTTGAACTGCTTGACTGGTCAGTTTTTAAAATATTAGATATTTTACATTTTTCCTTTTTTAAAATTTTGTTCCTGCATTTCTTTCTGTCTTGTGGGATCATTGATTTCTTTTGGTCTATTTTAGTTTTCAGAGAATCAATTACTTGAGTAAGGTTTACCATTTTATCTTCTAAACTATTTATTCTCACTTCAATTCTTTCCTCCAAAGCTTTCATTTCATTTTCTATCTGTTTCATTTTTTTCTAGGTATTCATGTAATAGTTGTGGAAAATTTCTTTTGCTCCTTTTAATATCTACTTACAGCTGATATGGGGGCCACTCTCTCCTGTTTCTTGGCCCAGTTTGTATTCCATGCCTGAGTTGCACCATTTTTGAGCCTTACTTCTTAGAATTTCTAATATCTATCAAGGCTCTGCTCTTCAGGTATCTCTTATGGAAAGTCATTTCTGATCCTTTCAGTTGTGAGTTCTCTTTCTCTTCTCAAATTATCGTGTATACATTCTGAAGGGATCATTCTGTATCCCTTCAGAAGAATGTAGGTTCCTTGAGGCTTCAATCCTTTGGCCTCCTCCATCATGCCTCTAAGAATCTCATCATTCTACGAAATCATATTTACTTTGGCATGCTTATCAGTACTCTCTGCCCCTGGGGCCCCTATGAATGGAGGGCACAGTGGAAAACTCCTGCTTATAACATTTTTAAAAAATAGGATAAATTCACAGAGTATCTTTCAGATTGTGGATAGCTTCATGACACCAACTCTTTTTATTGCAGTCTATTGGAATCTTTTCCCTCAAACTTTTTTCTCCTTACTTTGCTGCAGAAATAAACAAAAAAAAACTATAAACATGTCCTTGAAAATTAAATTTGTATTAGTTTTTCTTATCTAGTGGATTAAAAATAACTAGCTAATTTCCTCCACTTGAGATATCTGTATGTAAAACAGTATGCAGTTATGTTGTAAGAGAAATAATGCGCCAAAAGTGAGGGAATAACAACCCACAAGCATTAAGCATCTCATATTTTTTTAAGGAACACTGGATTGGAAGTTATAATTACTTAGTTACCCATGGTGTTCTTTTACCCTTCAGAAATAAGTACATTTCAAAGTGGGGAATCTTTTATTAAAAATGCTCAGCCAGATGTAGCTTATTACTTAGAATCTGTTAGACATGCTGGAGCTTGCTTTCAATATTCCTTCTGTGAATTACATGTGAAAGGATATCCTTGGTAAATAGTGAAAGTACGAATTGTAAATGATATGGAGATTAGAAAAACTTTTCAAATCTTCCTCTGCACTCCTCCCTGTCATCCTGATGTTCCTTTGCTATATCTCTGTTTAAAAGAGTCCATCTGGTCCTACGACTGACCAGTCAGTTTAATCAAAATGGTTCTTTTGATAAAACATTAGAATAAAAGGTTACACAAAGAAAAGTGATGTCTAGAGAGAACTTATTTCAGTCTAAACAGAGTCCATATGGATGCCGTAATTAATATTGTAGCCAATTAGTTTTCTTCTGTGTAAAACTGTAAAAAGATCCCTATACAAGTTGATTTTACAAATGCTAAGATGGTATAAAAACCAAGTTATTATTATTTATCACTTGGCCTTTTAAAATAATAATGTAACAGTGACTGGGAAAATAGGGTCCACATGTAGCAGGAATTGGTTGGCTGGCCTAATAGGGCTTTTATATAGGTTCAGAATGCTGTATCCAATATCTCAGAGCTACTGGAATTCTACCTTTAAGGATAGTCATGACTGGGCATTCAGTCCTTCACTCCTGTCTTCAAAATTGATATTAGATTACAATTATATCTAATGTCTATCAGATATTTGCAGTTTAGTGATATGATTTTTTTTTTTTAAAGACTTAACTCTTTCTTTTGTAGAACTGCCTGGGGAGGGTGTAGTTCTGGCCAGACCAAGAAGGTAACAGCTTCATCTCTGCTGATTCATATAGCTTTCCCCCCGAATATTTATTACACAAAAACAATCACAGATATTAACCAAATATATTCATCAAAACAAGTAACAAAACTGCATGGAAAGTAGTCACACAGATTAGATCAGGCAATAGAACATACGAGTTCTATGCTGTCTTTGTGATCGGGTCTTTGTGATGTGAGATGAAATCTTGGCTCTTTGGAGGAGAGAGCAATCTCCTCTCATTAGCAGCCTCTGGGGCCTCCCAGATGGTGCTGGGAATCCAGGGGTATCTTGTGTGCCAGTTCCTCCTCACATGTCTACAATTCCTCCAACTTTCTTTTCTCCACTTACAGTCTACCAGGGCGGGTGAACCTATACACATAAGCACCATCATAATCTCAAAAGTCTCTCAATCAGGGGTCATTTCTCCATGTAGGCAGCAGGCAGTTTCACAGGGCTGTCCTTTAGCGAACAGGACTATTCTTCAGAGAGTCATATTACCATAAGAACATTTACCCATTTGAAAATTAATTTTGGACTTTGTCTGGAATTCTGAACTCATTTATTATTTATGACCCAACAACAAAAAAGATAATGCCTTATCCAGTTGACATTTAATTTGAACACAATATTAAAAAGTGTTATGCCTATTATCCATATGGACTATGAGCTATATGCTTATTATACATATATGGACACATTCTATATTAACCTCCTTTGGCACCAGTTCCCTACCCCCAACACAGCTACAGCTGATTGAAGTATATTTGTAGTTCAACTGTTCAGGTTCAGTGAATATAGTTGAAGTTTACTTTGTCACATGCTACTCATTGCGGATGTGTTAGCTAGTACATGATCAAAAAGACACCTGTGAAGTCTTGTTTGTAAACACCAGGACCTTAGAAAATTATTAAACATTTCCTTTTAATCCATTGAATCGCTAAGATTTTTCTCAATTATAATTTTAATGTTATCATTAATCAAAATATCTAGTAACCAGAGCATAACTTTGAACTTTTTATGTGCTTGTCATCGGATGAACTGATTTGCCTGAATGGATCAGTTCACTGACTGATCATTGGATTCAGGAGTCTCTGGATTGACAAATGGTCTATGAGTTAATATATCACAGCTATTTGTGTACATCTTCCTACTTTACACTATTGCCTTTTCTCTAACAGTTATGCAGAGTATTAGTGTTGACAGAAGTTCCAGTTGGAGGCATCTAAGTGGTATAGTGGATAGAGTGCTAGCTTTGGAGTCAGAAATACCTGAGTTTGAATCCAGCCTCAGACACTTACTAGCTATGTGATTCTGGGCAAGTCACTTAATCAGTGCCTGCCTCGATTTCCTTACCTGTAAAATGAGGATAACAATAGTACTTATTTCTCAGGGTTGTTGGGAGGCTCAAATGAAATAATATTTGTAAAGTGTTTAGAATAATAATGCCTGGCACATAGCAGATATGTAATAAATGTTTATTACTGAACTGAATTGAAAATATTTACCTCAAAGGATTGTTGGGAAGATCAGCTGAAATATTTGTAGAGTAGTTAGCACAGAACTTGGCACATAGTAAGTGCTTAATAAATACTTGTTCTTTTCTCCCTTGTCTGCCCCCATTACCTTATGCCACAGTAGAAGACTGGCAATATGTTGACGAAGTTTTGTCCAAAGTAGCTACCATCTCATGAAGACCACCCACTAAACATTGCCAAAGTTAACATCTATGTTGGTGATGAAATCATTTATTTTTCAAGTATGTGTCTCTTCTCTATTATAGTATAAATTCTTTCAAGTCAGTAACTGTTTTAATCATCTTTTATCTCCTGGAGTATGGAACACAGCCCCTCACAAATAGCAGGTACTTACTTTTGTTGAGTTTAATTGTTAATAAAAGAATGACTGAATTTCTTGTGTGAGAGCACAATCTTTTATATGCCCCTTTATTCTCATGTCTTAGAAACTTAAGTACCGTACAGAAATTTTTCCAAGGACAAGGACACTGAGCACTGCTTTGTTGCTATTCTTTTTGTCTCTTTGAGGTGAGCAGAGAAGGAAATTGTTGGTGTGAGTGTGTTTGTGTGCATATAGATAGATGGAGATATCAGTGAAAGGACCCAGTTGTTTGACTATAGTTTTTTGATATTGCTACATAACTGATTTACCGTCTTTTCTAGTCATATTTCTTTTCAGTGATATAACTTTTATACTCTTTTTCATATATAAGTCCTTGTTGGTAACACACTGTAATCTATTTATACTTGCCATGTATAAGTAACTCTCTATTACCTTTGAATCAGTCACAGTTTTGATTCTTTGTAGATCAGGTGTTCATTTATTTGCACCTATAGTAGAATATAGATATTAAACAGATGGCCTTTTGTATTTTCATGGAGGTGGTTTTGATTCTTTAAGGATATATTAGTAGAGTCCCAACTGACAAGTTCTGCCTCTCTGGAAAGGCTTCTAGTATGGTCAGTGACTGATAAAACTCAGATGTTTAAGGAAAGCAAGTTGTGCAGCAGGTGAAGAACTATTTAGTCATGGCTAGCTAGATCAGCATATTAATAGATAAAAAAAAATATATACTTGCTTTTATTTTTAAAAAAGCACCACATTTTATAAACCTATAATCTCAAATTCGTATAATTCAAGCAATCAAAATTGGCAAGTATTAGTATGCCGCTGTTCTCTCACATTGTGAATTCCAGTTCTTGAATATCTCTAGGAAATAGTGGCTAGAACTTTAATCTTGGAATGAGGAAGACCTGAGTTTGAATCATGCCTCAGACATTTACTTTGAAAGTGTGGGCAAATCACATATTATTTCCAATTTTTTGCTACCACAAGAAACTGCTACTATGAATATTTCAGTATTAAGTGGAATCTTTATTCCTATTTTTTACCTTCTTGGGGTAAGAGGATTTTTATTCCTAAGCCTCTAACAAGGAGAACAAACTCTGGGAGATGCTACTAAGCAGGAAAGGCTTCAGTTACAGACTTTGTATATCTGTTATCTGAGGACCAGCCTTTCTAAATTGGAATGAATCATCACCACCAAGTAGGCTGTAGGCAATAATGAATTTTTCAGGCAAAGTAATGCATGAAAACCTCTGCTAATATGTAGAGGACTTGCAGTATTTTCTTACTGGAAGAAAAACTAACCCTGAGGCAATTACATATTCTGGAAGTATGGATTATATCACACAATCACAGAGTAACAGAATTGACAGGGATGTTAACAGCCCTCTAGTACAAAGCCTATCTGAGCAATAATCTCCATAATTAGCATGCCCTCTTTGGTAGAAAACCTCTAGTGAGGGTGAATTCAGCTTCTCTGTTTTGTACTTCAAACCCTTCACAACCTGCCTCTAATTCCCCTTTGGAGTTTTATTATTCATTATTCCACTTGATGCACTACAATCCCACTAAACGGGCTTTCTGGATATTCTTCCCCCATGACACTCTATCTCCCGTCTCTGTCCTTTTGTACAAACTGTCCTCCGTGTCAGGAATGAATTCCATTTTCAGCCCCAGCTTCTTAGAATGCATAGTCTCTTTCAAGGATGTTTGGGAAGAACTCATTATGTACCTCCAGCTCCAACTCTCATCTTGTCATGATGCTCCCACTGTACCCTCCCAGAGTGACTATTAGCCCCTATCATAAAGCCTTGGAAATTGGTGAGAGATCACCATATCTAGTTGATCTGGGTCCTTGAACATGCCAGTTTCTCATGATGGCACCTCCCCTTGTAGCCCCACTGCCGTTTTTCCCTCTTGTTCTGGGAACAGTAATTAAATGAAGCCATTGCTTCTGGAAAGAGTACATAATTCATTTGCTCTATGGCTTCACTTACTGTCTCTGTGACTTCATTCTTCCCTGGCCATCATCTCTATCTCCTATCTCTCTCTATCTGAATACCTCACATAAACATAAGATGCAGACCTAAATGGAAACAATAATGAGTTATTAAATAACAAGTAGGTCATAGGACAAATCATCGAATCCGTTAATAATTATGTAAAAGGCGATGATAATGATAAGGTAACATGCCAACATTTCTGGGATGCAGCTAAAGTAGTCCTTAGAGAGAAAAAAATTATACCTATTAAAACATAACATTAGATAAATAGGAAAGGAGAAGATTAATGGACTGAATACACATTTAACCATGTAAGCTCCTTTAAGGATGGGATCAATCTCTTCTATATTGGAATTTCTAGCACTTGATCAATATCTAGGACATGATAAGAACTTAATAAATACTTATCATTCATTCCTAGCCACAGGGGCAGGTGGTAGAGTAGATAAGAGCACTTAGGAAAACCTGAATTGAAATCTAGACTCAGACCTATGCTACTTGTGTGACCCTTGGCAAAGACTTGGGTTGAGTAGATTATGTTTTCTTCACCCTTCTAGAATCTTTTCCCCTTCCTGAAACTGCGTATATAGGAGTCTCAAGACTGTGTCAGGATCCTACAAACTTTATTGACCTCTTCCCCTTTCTATTTTGGGTCTTTCTTTTGGCTTTCAGGCTTGCAAAAACCTTTGTCACCTCCCCCACTTTAGGACTCTCTGACCCATGCACTTATGAGAATCCTGCCTTTGTCCTCTGACTTTCTGGATGAGAAGCATCTTCACAAAAATCTGTACTTTGGGTTTTAGCTTCATTTCACTGATCTTAGGTGGTCTCTTACTGTAACCTTCTGCAGTTTACTACACTTCTTGTTTTGAAATTTTCTTTTACTATTGCCATATTTATTCCCTTTGCCTTTATTTTGCCTGAAGCAAATTTATTGCTATAGATGATTTCTGGTTCTGCCCTTATCGGTGAAATTAATTTCTGTACTCTTGTTAAAACAAGATAAATATATCTTGTTTTATATATAAATAAAAATATAAATAGTGACAGCTGGTCCTCAAGGTCCCATGATGCTTCTTCAAAGGAGGTTTCCTTTCTCCCTTTTTTCTGCTCAAATCAATTCCCTTTGCTATGCTTCCAACCAAAATCCCATTTCTATATCACACTGACTCATTTATTGACAGAGTTGGGATAGTAGATACAATGTAGGGGCAATGACCAATGGATAATAGCTTTCCCCATCAGGCTTCTGAGTGACCCTTAGATGCAGGTGAGCTTTCTAAACTCTGCATTTAATAATATAATAGCATAGGTTTTCATTGAGAAGAGTCAGGTAAACTCCTGCCCATTTTCAGAAGTCTCCCCAGGACAAATTCTAAGAAGGGAGCAGTTTCTAAGTACAAGAGACTTTGTTGGCAAGGAAGGACAGACAAAGATTTTGAAGCAGGAATGAGGGAAAGAAGCTGATACACTCAGCTACATGAGAACTTAGAGAAAGGTCTACATTGAAAACTACTATGTAGAAAAGGCCCCAGAAGAAAGGGTCCATATCAGGTTAAGTCACTGAAGCCCATGTGGACTTGGAGAGAGGCCTGTATGTTCTTGTGTCCCCTAGAGAAAAACAATTAGCACCAGGCAAGGACAGTTAACTTGCAGCATGGCAATAGAGAACTGAGAGGGAAAGGGGAAATATTAATTGAATTAATTCAATTAATTGAAATTAATTGAAAATGGAATTGTGGAAGCAAGGACCAAAGAAAGGCTTGGCTCTGAGGAACAACAAGGCAGAGAACTATAATATGGATAATATGAATCTGTGTATCAAACTTTACCCTTAAATGGTATGGTGAGTCATGTATACACTCAATGTATAGAGGCTGAAGGTGAGTTCATCTTTCTATGGAGACTGAACCATACTGACTAGTACTGTGAGTCAGAAGGACTATATAGTTCACTGAGGGCAGAGTAAGAATTTTACTGACTTTCTATGGACTAATTAAAAAAAAATTTTGTTTTAATGTTAAAAGTCTTATTCATATGAGTATTTTCAGAGAAACTTAGGATCCTCTTGAGAGAGAATTTCAGAAAAAGGCTCGTATTGAAGTTTTTAGGGTTTTCCTGAGTGGTGCTAGGAGTCAAAGACTCCTTCCAAATTGTACCTGAGGAATCATGACAGAAGGGATATGCTGACATCTCTATATAAGGAAAAGAAATAACAACGTGATATACACAGTCAATAAGAATAAATGATACCTCCCTTCCAATAGCAGGGTCAGTATATAGAACCATGGTTTCCTATTAAGTTATCTTTGTATTATACATTTTCACATCAGGGTTTTATAATGAGGGGCTCACTCTATATGTGATGATATGTTGTGGAATTTAGTATATTTTGTATTATAATCATAGGTGTCTCTGAAATAAAATAGAAAAAATGCTTTTGACTACATTAAAATAGTATGTTTTTTTAGTGAAATGATACAATATAAATAAGAAACCATATCACTCCCTAGTAAATAATTTTGAAAGCTTTCCAGTGAGAAGACATAAAAAATATATATATATAAATTATATAAAATTTTGTTTGTTATATAAAAATAAAAAATTAGAAAGTCAGCTAGCCCAGAGAAGGTATAAGGCTACAGGACCGGTAAAAAAAAAAAAAAAAAAAAGATCCTGCTGGTATAAATGAACCAAGAAGGGTTTTAACATTAAAACCTTACTTAAGCAGGCTTTAGAACTAAAGTGGAGTGATAGTATTTAGAAGTATAAAGGGTAGTTTTTTTAAGTTGGTTACATTAATGTTGAATTCTGCTGAAATGGCTTTCTTTAATTCCTTCCTGTCTCGTTCCCAAGAGGTTTGAACCTTGAACATTCATAATTAATGTCAAGTGTTCTGGAAAATGGTGATGCCCTTTTAATAAGCTCTCTGCCTATTTATTCTAAACATATAGAAGACTTTCTGATTAGAAATTACTAGTAGGGAGTCTCAGTGGGGTTCCTATTGAGCAGAGGTAAATGGTGTTCGCTTCATTTGTGTATCAAATCAAAACTCTTAATTGTTTTCATGAAAGAGGTAATCCTATCATTAACCTTGGCTTTTTAAAAAAGTATGTCTGAATGTTGATAAATACATTATGCATTTAAATCATGAATTAGAAAAGGGATGATATTTTAAGAAAGAAATGGACAAACCAGAGTTCATTGAGAAGCAAGTGACCAGGATGATGAGAGGGTGGGACAACATGGTATACAACTGCAGCTGAGGTTGAATTGAACTATACCTCCAGGGAGCATTCATAGAATAAGCTCTCAGAATATTTGCAGGATGGCCCTAGTCATTCTAGGGAAGTGTGTTCACCTCTGAAGAATTTGTCATTCTGATATGACATAGGAAATTCTGGGTCCTTCCTTTATCCCATGGAAGTTGCAGGGGGAGCAGGGGACGATTTCAGTTAAAAAAGAGACAGCTTTACACTTGCTGTTGGACTCTCTCATGTGACAAATAGCATTCTCTCTCACTAAGTTTTCTGTGAGGGCTTGAGGGAGAGTGGGGTGTGTTTTTCCCCCAATCTCTTGACTGTTCCCACATGATGTTTAGCGTAGAGAGGCTCCAATAGGCAAGCTTGTAGCTGGGGCTATTGACTGCTTTTACTGCTTTGTGTTACTTTTGCTAGATGACTCAAGAGGGCTTGGATGGTGACCTTGTGCATTTTAAAGGTCCTGGATCCATCAGGTGAAGCTGATTGGTAAAATTTTCTTTGTAAGAGTTGAGAAGTGGAAATATAGATACGGAATCTATGAGCATATAGGTAATAAAGACATCGGAGGACATTAGGGGAAGCTAGGTGACACAAGAGATAGAATACTGGGCCTGGAGTCAGGAAGACCTAAGTTCAAATCTGGCCTCAGACAATGACTAGCTGTGTGACCATGGGCAAGTCACAACCTCTGTTTGTCTTAATCCATCGAAGAAGGAAATTGCAAACTACTACAGTATCTTTTCCAAGAAAATCCCATACTAGTCATGAAGAGTTGAACATGACAGTATAACAACAACAAAGACAAAAGAGGGCTGCAGACCACAAAGTAAGAGAATAGAATCTTTGGGGATATTCACATGAAAGGACTGGAGAAGGGTAATGCAGCAAAATGACAGCGACAGAATGATTGAGTGGTAAGAAGAGAACTGTAAGAATGTATTCTTAAAGGATGGGAGGGCAGGAGAAAATGGTCAACCATGGGAAATACTGCAGAGATGTCAAAGACAGTAAGAACTGAAAAAAGGGGTCTAGATTTGGTGATAAAGAGATTATTAGTGAATTTAGAAATGGTGTTTTTAATAGACTAATGGAGCTAGAGATACTTAAGTCCATGGGAAAGGATAAGGTCCAGGAGAGAGAATAAATATAGAGGAACACAAATTGCAAGGAGTTAAGGAGGGAGTATGGGATGAGGAAGTGTGAGCATCAAGAATAGACTTTTCTTTCTGGAAATATGAGAGGGAAGGGGGAAATCATAGACTTAGGATATTAAAAGTCACCTAGTCTAACCACCTCATTTTACATTTCTAATGGAAGTCTGGACGATGAGCCCAGCCCTTATGAACATGAACCGTGTGCCCTTCTGATGCAATAGACTGCTGAGTCAGTACTGAGAATACCTTCAAAAAATACCAACTGGTGGAACCAGTTTTTCTCTTTCCTGCCTGGTTGCATTGGGGAGAGGCCTTGAGCTCTTTCCATCCAAGACTGAAACATGGCCCAGGCCTTCTGTTCTTTGCTTCTTTGAGTTTGCACTTTCCTTCCTTTTTGGAGAAGGGGTGTTGGAGATAGTTATTGTTTTGTGAGTTTAGAAGGGCCAGAATATTGAGTGCATGGAGAATTGAGGGTCATGCACATTTTTGGGGAAGCTGAATAAGGATGAGGTGACAGCTAAAGTTCTAAATAACAACCTGCTTGACCCAGCCCACTTGACCCAGGCCATATCTGGAGTTGAACTTGGTAGGGTGAATGTTTTCTAGCTAATGCTTTAAATAAGAGCCCGCTCTCCCCAAGGATTGAGGTGACTGATGGTAGTTTGTTACTTCTGGTTTGAAGTTTCTATCCTTGCTGTATCATTGTACTATATATCCCTTTGTAAAAGTTAATTGATGTGAAGTAGAAAATGAGTCACTAATTACTGGCAGCTAGCAAAAGGAAGAATATACAGGAATATGGGCTTTAAGTCAACAACAATAGTGAAAGTCATCCCAAGCCCCTCAAGAAAATCCCTAGAACAATGGAGATTGGGTAGGAATAGATAAAACTAGTCTGGATTTGGGGATTGATCTGCTAGTGTGTATATGGATCAGGAGAGGGAGTCCATGGGGTCACTACACATGTGGGGTTAAGTTTCTTAACTGGTTCACAGAGGTGGTAAGGAGGAATCTGTGAAATAGGGATTTGGTCCTCTGAATCTAGGAAGAGTAGCTATCAATCCTAGGAAGGACCTCTTGTGGAGATGCCTCCTGGCTATTGCTCCTGCAGGCACTGGAGCCACAACTATTCAAGTCCCAGAAAAGAAACCTTTTACCATCACAAGACCTTGGCACTATTAAATGGTTGAACATCAGAAACTGATGTGATTTATCAGTGGGAATTATGAAAAAAGTAGGTATTACCATCTGCTTTGCCACTACACTCTAATGACCATAGAACCACAGACCATCTAACTTACTGCTAAAACATTCCAAATATATTGTCTCTCCATTAGAATATGAACTACTTGAGAGGAAGGATGTTCTTACTTTTCTATTGAAATTTGCAGCACTTAACATGGTGCTTTGCACATATGATTTATTAAACCCATCATTCATTCATTTGATTGAAGTCTAGTGAACCACACCATTTCTTGGGAAAAAAATGGGCTGATTCAAGTAGCAGCAGATTCAAAGAAAGGGTTTTTGTTAGGTTGTTTCATTTTACAGGAATAGAGATCTCAGAATGTTTGTACATTGAGGGGAAGGAACAAGACTGTAGATGCATGTGAGAGAATGGATGGTGGACAGGGTATGGCTTTGAAGTACTTCTTTCTGTAGAATGAGACAGACTGTGTTTGTGATTTATCTTTTTTTTCCCCGCCACTTCAGGGTATATTTTATTACTTTTTGTTTCCTTTAGAAATTGATTATTTATTGTTAGCATTCTTTTATTTTTAAATTTTGAGTATCAAATTTTCTCCCACCCTCCCAAATTCTCCCTGATCTATTGAGAAGGCAAGTAATACAATGTCAGTTATACCTGTGAAAATATGCCAAAGTTATTTCTATATTAACCATATTATTTTAAAAAAAACAAGAAAAATAAATTGTACTTCAATATGCACTCAGAGTTTATCAGTTCTCTCTCTGAGGTGGATAACATTTTTTTGTTATGACTCCTTTGGAATTGACTTTGATCATTGTATTGATCAGAGTAGCTAAGTCTTCTACAGTTGATAATCAATACAACATTGCTATTATTTTGCACAATGATTTCCCAGTTCTCACTTTACTTTGCATCAGTTGCTATGTTTTCCTGAAACCATACATTTACTACAGTATAATAGTTCTCCATCACAATCATATGCCACAACTTGTTCAGCCACTCTCCAATTGATGGGCATCCCCTCAATTTCCAATTCTTTGCCAACACAAAAAGAGCTGCTATAAATATTTTTGTACATATGGTTCCTTTTCCTTTTTCTTTGCTCTCTTTGGTATACAGACTTAGTAGTGCTATTGCTTAGTCAAAGAGTATAGACAATTTTATAACCCTTTGGGCCTCGTTCCAAATTGTTTTCCAGGACGATTGGATCAGTTTCACTACTCTATCAACAATGCATTAGTGTGCCTATTTTTCCTTCATCCCCTCCAGCATATGTCATTTCTGATGGATGTGAAGTAGTACATCAGAATTGTTTTAATTTGCTTTTCTCTAATGAATGGTGATTTAGAGCATTTTTTTGTATCTATAGATAGCTTTGATTTCTTCTTCAGAAAACCACTTGTTTATATCTTTTGATCATTTCTTAATTTGGAAATGGCTATCATTTTTATAAATTTGATAAAAGTTCTATACTCAGTATCTACTGAGAAATGAGGCCTTTATCAGAGAAACTTGCTGTAAAATTTTTTGATATTACCTCATTGTGTTTTAGTGGAGCCTTTTAGGAAAATGTTGTTTACCTGATTATCTATTTTAATTAGTTTTATTTTGCTTTTGCTTTGTCTGAGATCATGATTGCTACCTCTGTCTTTTTTTTCCTGTTTAGATGAAGTATATTAGATTCTGCTCTGGCTCTTTATTTATCTTTATGTGTGTCTGTTTCAATATGTTGTAAACAATGTATTTTTGGATTCTCAATTCTAATCCATTCTGGTATCTGCTTCCATTTTAAAGATGAGCTCATCACATTCATATTCACAGTTATAACTGCTGTATTTTTTCCTCCATCTAACTTTCTCCTCTTCCTCTTCTTCTTCCTCCCCTTCTTCTTCATCTTCCTCCTCTTTTTCTCCTTTTTCTTATTCCTGTTCTTCATCCTCCTCCTCTTCTTCTTCTTTCCCTCCTCAAAAATCTATTTTGTTTCTAACCATTCCCTCCTTTACTCTGTCCTCCCTTTTATCACCCCCCTCCCACATTTTTTTTAATTCCTTTCCCTTCCTATTTCCTTAATGGGTAGGTCACATTTCTATTTGAACCAGTTCTAATGACAGTAAAATTCAGGCATTTCCTCCTCCCTCATTTGCCCCTTTAATGTAAAAGCTCATCCTTGCATGTCTCTTTTATGTGAGAAAATTTTGTTTGTGGAGGAATTTAGACAGAGTTCAGCTTGGTGGTCTCTAATTTACCTTCTTGAGTCTATTTGTGTTTTATCTTTGATCTATGAGAAATCTATGGAAAAGACAGAGAAAGAAGATAAGAAAAATGTCTTTCTTGTTAGAAATGCACTGACTTATTTTATGAAGAAATGATACAAAGAGAATTCTATGTCTTTTCTGTGAGTACCTGGGAATTTATAGTTCATTTTGGATGTAGTATTTCATAAGATGGCTGAAGAGTGAGCAAAGAAAATGAATGAATAATTCTTCAGAGACTGAATTTAACTCTTACCTTGAGGAGAAATATGAAGATTTCTTGAGATACCTTAATCCATATTTGGAGTGAAGTAAAAGGCAAAATTGCTTCTTCAAATGATGTTACCACTGTTGGAGTGACTTTCCTTATCGCAAAAATATTGAATATCATTGTCTATTTTTAGTACTGATTTATTTCTTAAATCATATATAACCACTACAATTTAGAAAGTGGGCTTTTCCAGTTCTCTTAATAACATTTAATAAATTGGGTTTGGGGTTTGAGCCAACTGATTGATGAAAAAGAGGTTGCAGTTTTATTAGTTAATAATTAAATACCCAAATATACCCTTGGGTATCGCTGAAATTGACATGATAAAATTAAGTATGGGAATGAATGAAATGGTTGGCTAAAGGTTGATCTGCAACTTAAATGTGATTAATCTCACTTACTTTGCTTCAGATACCTATATAAAGAACATTTCTCTTTCAAATGCTTCTATGGAGATGAAATATTCAAGGACATAGTACTCTAGAGTTGGTGACATTTTAACTTAGTTTTCTAGTATTGTGTTTTGGAAAGGGTTTCTAGGAAAGAGAAAGTAGAAGGCAGATGAATCATCATTCCTGTTACCATATTTGGATGAATGGAGGCAGAGGTGAGCAGACAATGGACATCAGCTGCTGAGAACAATGACTACTCTTATCCTCTTCCAAAAACCAATGCATATTTTGGTGAGTCCATAGGGTAGATGAAGGAACTATCCATTTTCTACTTTCCTGTTAAAGAGGGGCTAACTTAAAGCTCATTTTTCCTTTAAGCTGGTTGATAATTTACTCTTCATTTGGGAGAAGGCTATACTTAGAAGAAGAAGTTGGTTCTGCCCCTGGAGTCAGCAGTACATCACTGGCTTCTCATCTGACTGAACTATTTGCTTCTTTCCCCTAATTGCTCGTTGGCTTTTCATTGAAATTATTTTATTCCCTCTTTGTTGAGAAAGACATATGGTGGCCACTAATTCTTGTTTTTATGACTATTATGGACATGATAGAGATCTGTGCAAAAGTTTGGATTTTTGCAGTGACTTCAACAAGACCAAAGTACAGGAGAGGAAGAACAAAGATTCCATTCCAGTCATGAATCCAGTGGAAACACAATGAAATTGTACTTCTGAAGAAACACGAGTTTCAATAAAATAGAAAGAGATAAGATCTAAATGTAGATCTAGAACTAGAAGAAACAAGCACTCAGCAGAGAAAGTAGAGTAAAGGGAGTCAAGTATATAGGAAAGATGTTTTGTTATCAGTTACAGTAGGGTTCCAGCCTCTTAAAACTACGTTGCTCTTGTGAGCCACTACCAAACCCTATACTTTGGTGACATCTCCATTCAGGCATTATACATAATTATATCATTAAATATATGGGTATATATATTTATGTATCTTATCTATACACTGTATCTTTGTTCATTATGAGGGTGTTTTTCAAAAATAAAACAAGCATAGAAGAAATCTTTCATGTGTTTTGTATGGGAACTAAAGATTATGGAATGCTTAGTGTTTTAGGTGTCAGTGTACCGGTTTTCTCAGATGAATTTTCTATTGAAAGAATACACAAAACTTCTTTTCCAATAGGAGTCCTTTATGGTGGCTTTATTATTATGTAGGTAGGAAATGCCCATTTACAGTTGTACAAAAATATTATGCCAAGTCAATAAAAAATGGGACATTATGTTTTGATGCATTTTGAATTTTTGTCTACATATCGCTATTATTACTATGTAACATTTAGATGTCCCCTCCTTCAGCTTCCTTTGATGTGTGGTCTTCTCCCATTAGAATGTGAGATCCCTGAGGGCAGGGACTGTCTTTTTGCTTGTATTTGCATTTCCAGTTCTCAGCACTGTGCCTGGCACAAAGTCAATGTTTAACATATGCTTGTTGACTTGACTTACTCATATATTAAAATATGTTTGGCTAGCTTCTTAAATGAATTGCACAGAAGCAAGTTAAGTGACAATGTAGCCTCTAATGGGATATACAGGATGGGCAAGAATGAGATTTACATTTTGGAGGGAGTATCACATTGATGAGAGTGGAGATCAATTGGAATATTAGCGTATTGGAGTAGTATCTAATTTATGGCTTCGGTTGAGGATCCTATTGTCTTGATAGTATAGGAAGATTTATTATCATCATATCATCAGAAAACATTTATTAAATGCCTACTATGTGAAGACACTGTGCTAAGCACTTAGAATACTAAAAGAGGCAAAAATCAGTCTCCGTCCTCAAGGAGCCCTCAATCTGATGAAGGAGACAAGAAACACATATACACACACACATAAATAGGAATGAAGGAGACAGTCTAATGAAGGAGACAAGAAACACACATACACACACACATAAATAGGCTATGTAGGCCATATATAAGATAAATAAGAAATAATTAACAGAGAAAAGGCACTAGAATTAAGAAGATCTGAGAAAGGATTCCTATAGAAGATAGGACTTTAGTTGGGACTTAAAGGAGGTCAGCAGTCAGAGATGAGGGAGAGCATTCCAGGCATGGGGGTAGCAAAAGAAAAATACTTGGAGTTGCAGAGATGGAGTGTCTTTTTTGAAGAACAGTAAGGAGAACAATGCAATTGGGTTGAAGAGTGCCTGACTGGGAGGAAGGTATAAGAAGACCAAAAATGGGACTAGGTATAAAGCAGAGGATTTTGTATTTGGTCCTGGAAGCAATAGGGAACCACTGGAGTTTATTGAGTAGGGGGATGATTTGGTTGGATCTGTGCTTTAGAAAAATCATTCTAGTGTCTGAATGGGAGATGGATTGAAGTGGTGAAACACTTGAATTTGTAAAAAAATTTTCTTTTGACTCTAGCTTAAGTGATAGTAGATGACTTGTGAGATGTATAGATTACATGTTGAGCTGGAATCACAGGATCATAGAGTTAGAGCTAGATGGGATGTTAAAGGTCATCTAGTTCAAACGTCTCATATTACAAATGAGGGAACCGAAATCCAGAGGTGTGGTGTCACTCAAGGTCACACAGCAATACATAGTGCCTACTATATTCCAGGCACTGTGCTAAGTGCTTTATAATAATTATCTCAATTGATCCTCATAACAGCCCTATTTTACAGATGAGCAAACTGAGGTAGACAGAGATTAAGTAACTTGCCCAGGGTCTCCAAGTTAGGAAGTATCTGAGGCTGGATTTGAACTCAGGTCTTCCTGACTTCAGGTCCATACTCTAATCACTGTGACACCTAGCCACTCCCAATATATTGCAGAATTCAAACCCACATCTTCTGACACCAAGGAATTGGGGATATTTAAAGGAGCTAATAGAAGATTGATGGAGAGGGCAAGATAGTTGTGTTCAAGTATTTGAAGGATTATAAAGTGGGGGATGGATTAGACTGCTCCATAGGGCAGGACCAGAAGCATTAGGTGGAAATTGCCAAGAGTCCAATCTTAGCCTTGATTTGGGAAAAAAGAAACAAAAAACTAAAAATTAAAGCTATCACAAGGTGAAATGAACTAGATAGAGAGATGATGAGTTCTCAAGCTGAGGCTGGATGATTGCCTCTGTCCCTCTGATTGGAGGATAGAGCCACAAACCCCAAAACTTCCATTCAAGGAAGGATCTCAGATGAGAACATTTTATTACCCAGTTGCACTACTGTGGGACTTCTATGATTTCTTCATCAACTTCTGCTTCCTTGCCCTGCTTTTCAGCTTCCTTTTGTATGTTATTTTCCCTCATCAGATTGCAAACTCCTTGAGGGTAGTGGTTGTTCCCTCTTCTGCCCCTCCTCCCACAGCATTTAGCACAGTGTCTACCACATAGTGGGTGCTTCATAAATGTTTATTGATTGATTGATAGTGGGGATTCCTTGAATATTTAGGTAAATCTAGAAGACTGCTGAAGTCTCTCCCCAACTCTATGTTCTGTGATTGTAAATATTGTGCTATCCTGATCCTGGATGGGAAATGGATTTTTTTTAAAAGATATTTTCATGCTTCTTTACACACACACACACACACACACACACACACACACACACACACACACATAAAATAAAAATAATCAGATCTATAAACAGGGCAGAGCAAGTGGGGTTTTGCCCCAGATACAAATGACTTAGAGTGTGCCAAAAATGAGGGCAATGGTATATGGAGGTTACTCTGCTTCACATCACATGGGATATATAGCACTTCCAATATTTTGAACTCTGTCACTTCATTGGAATCTGGGGAGGTGGGAGTCAGAGCTCATCTCTTCCCTCAGGCACCTCAGGCTCCCTGTTAAAAGGGGAAGGTGTCCAGATGGGAATAGCGGGTGGCTGAAGTTTTTGGTTTTTTGGAGGAGGGTTTGGATATACTACATTATATTCATATATCGTATTCCTATATGTTCATGACAAATAATTTTTTGGTATTGTCTTTCAGTTTAAAAATTTTTCCTTCTTAATAAAATAACTGTCAACAAATGTGAATATTTTGATATATAAAAAAACAGAAAAAAAGGATGGTATATGAAACTGAATCTCTATTATGGACAACTTGATTTAAAAAAAATGTGTATTAAATTTAGTACTTGTCTGTGTCCCTGTCTGAACTTCCTTCTGCTTTCTTCTGTGTAATTAAAAAACAAGTTATATTGATGCTCTTTTCTTTTTCTTTTTTATTATAATCCTTTACCCACACATTGCTACATATCTCTCTATTACCCCCAAATAAAATAGACTCTCTCTTGTAACAAATGAGTATAGTTTAAAAAAGTTACACATTAGCCATATTTGGAAAGGTTTCATTCCATACCTTTTGTCCATTACCTCTCCGCCAACAGTAGGAGGATTATCAGTCTTCTATACCTAGGATTGGTCATTGTATTTCACAGATCTTAAGTCTTGCAAAGTTGTTTCTTTTACATTATTGTATTCATTGTATAAATCGTTCTCCTAGATCTATTCACTTGATCTTAAACTCAGTTTATAAAAATTCTTCCAGGTTTTTCTGACTATATCAATGGTATTATTTCTATGGTGCAGTAATATTCTATTGCATCCATATGCTGTGATTTGTTCCTCAAGAGAGAGACACTCACTTTGTTTATGGCTCTTTACTATGACAAAAAGTACTGTTGTGAGTATTTTTAGTACATATGAGTTCTTTCTCTCTGGCTTTGACCATTCTGGGATATAGATAGATAACTAGAGAACTAGATGGAGCATTTATTAAGTACACACTTTGTACCTTGTAGTGTCTTTGGTTCTTAGTATTATGAACCTAGTAGTGGTACTATTGGATCAGAGGGCATGTATATAGTCAGAGGGCATGGGTATAGTTGTGAATTGTTTTCAAGAATGGCTAGATCAATTCAAAGCTCCCCCAACAGTATATTAGTGTGCTATCCTAACACAAGCTTTCCTATAATTTTCATTTTCTTCTGTTATCATCTTTGCAGTCTGGTGGGCATAAGATAGAATCTCAGGATTTATTTAATTTGAATTTCTTATTGGTGATATGAATCATTTTTATATGCTTGTCTAAGTGTTTCATTTCATTTTAAAAATGCTGTGTTATTCCTTTGTGGATTAATCTATTAGGGATAAAGGCTCTTGTTCTTTTATATTTGTATCAATTTCTTATATATCTTAGATATTTTACCGTTATCAGAGAAATTTGTTGTAAAGGATTTTTTTCTCAGTTAATTTCTATGTGGTCTTTGAACCTGAAAATGAGCTGGGTTTCTGGATACAATGTGTGTGTGTGCGCGCGCATGTGTGCATGTACATGCTATGCATACTTGATATACCTCTAACTAATGAACTTCTTTGGACAGGATCTCTTTCAGTGGTAGATGAGAGAGCTAGAGGTAATCAGTGATGTAGAATCATTTTTAAAAGTGGTAGTGCCTGACTGTAATGGCAGGAGGAAAGATAGAAGGAAGTCCAGGGGTGGGTGTGCTGATGGCAGATCAAACTGACTTTCAAGAGTCAAACTTAAATTTTCACTATGAGCACTACACCTCAAAAACTGGCAAATGCCATCATTCAGGGCTTGATTTATTGTTGTGTTTTTGTCTAGATATAAGAAGGTGATGGAAAAAATGGTAATAAAACAGATTAAACTTAAAAGGGTGTGCTTTTTCTTTTGGAGAGCCATTTGTTAAACATTTAGTAATACTCCATCGAAGGAAGCATCCAAACAGAATTTTGAGTAGCTGCCATAAACTCTGTTCCCCTTTCTCAGGCATGGCCTTTTCTTTCTGCAGTCAAATCTTCCCAGGAACAAGCCAATTGGAGACTTTGAAAGGACCTCAACTTGGTCCCACAGTGCCATTTTCTTCTCTTCCACTCAGAAGGGGTGAGACATTGCTAAGCCTGGATCCCATTGGAATATATGCTCTTGCTTTCTCTTACCACTTCTTCAATGTCTTGGCATAGGGTTCTCTATTTGCCCCTCCCTGCCTTGGGACCACATCAGAGATAGGGGACTGGGTGAACAACAGGGATGGTGATTGTGAAAGTGATGCTTAGGTAGAGAAGGATGTCAGATATTCCCCTTCTTTCTTCATGCCTCATTATAAACCAGCAATCATGGCCAACTATTGTTGGCCAGGTAGTGACTGAGAAGAATTAAAAGAGGAAGCTATCATCTTATATCTCAGTTCTTTTTTATAAGCAAACTAAAAGATCCATCTATATTACTTCCACTTCCTAATCTCTTACTTGCTTTCCAACACGTAATCTTGTTTCTGACGATTAGTCAACTGATATATTCTCATGTAAGTTACTTCATTACTACATACAATAGCTTTATTTCATTCTTCATCCTGTTTGACCTCTGGGCAATTTTTATATTGCCCTAGAGGCAACAGGGAGTCTCTGAAGCTTCTTGAGAAGGATAGCAATTCATTATCCTTCCTACAAAAATATACTTCCACTTTATGCTCTCTCCCTTATGAGCCCTGGAAACCATGGAAACTTTAAAATGTGAATTGGTGGTTCTAGACCTTGAATTCTGCCCAACCTCTCTTATTCTAAGGCTCTTATTTGATTAACCTGACTCTGATACTGCCTCAGTGGCACAGAAGGAGAGAGTAAGAGTCATTATATGATCTGGCATTTGTCCTGTGATGTCTCAGAAAACCCTTGGAAGCCCAGTGGCTACCATGTTTCCTGAAGCTACTATCTTACAATAGTTTAAAATGGAGATTTGAACCCATCTTTAGAGATGTGTTATATTAATATGTTTTCCTATGTAGAATATGTGTACACAAGGCCCAAAGACATTGTTTTACATGTGTTCTGAAGGGATTTGTGCTAATTAATTTTAGTAGAATTTATTAACTACCTACTATTACAGAAAGAGTCTCTTCTTCACAAGTGACTCCATCACCAATGAAAAGGGACAATTTCATTAAAGTCCTGATTTGGAGGTATATCCATCCCTATCAATATCTTTAAAATCTATCAGGGAAATAGATAGCATACCACTTTTGTTTCTAGGTGGGGCATTGCAAAGAGTGGAGGACCTGTTAGTCATCCAGATTGATGCAATTCTCTTCTAGGGTCCAGGGGCAGAAAACATTAATTTTACTAAAAGAGTCATTCCTTTGTACTCCTTATCCTCTTGGTAAGATCAGGGAAGAGAGAGCTTAAAGAGGGACATAAAATCACAGAATGAAAGAATAAGAAATTTCCTTAAAGAATGTTTAATGCAATCCCTTCATTTTACAGACAAGGGAATTGAGGACCAGAGAGATTACAAATGTGTTAAGTAGCAGAGATATGAGATTCCATCGTAGGTCTTCTGAATCCAAATCAATTGAGAACTTTCTTCACAACAGCTCTACATTTAAGTAAATGCACGACTATTGTTAGAGGGAGGAAGGGGAACAACTGTGACATGACGTTAAATGCCAGGTCCCTCTTTTTTCATTGTTGCCTTCTGAACCTTTTCCTCCCTTTTCTTTTTGATACACATTTGGATATAGGCTTTACCTGTGGATTGGCAATGTGTAATCTAAACCCAGTTCCATTGTGTATTCAGAAAAATGTAGAGCTACAGCCTTCTTCTGCAAACTAGAGCTATTTAGGTAACTTGCTGACACCATGGATAAGATGTTAGATTTGGAACGTTGAAGACCTGAGTTCAAATTCTACCACAGAAACTAACTAGATGAATGACTCAAGGGAAGGCATTTAACCTCTTCTTCATTTTCCTCATCTGTAAAAGGTGGGATGGTAATAAGACCTACCAAGCAATGTTTTTGTGAGGACCTAATGAGAAACTCAGGCAATGAACTTGGCAAATCTAAAAGGCCAATAGATACATTGGCTGTTATCATTGTTATTAACCTAGATAATAAAATAGCAAACACCACTACTTTAGATGCGTGATTCTTAGTGGACCAGTAAGTGCTTGGATTAAACTATTTATTTATTTATTTTTTAAATGAAATAAATTTATTTAACTTTTTACATTCATTTTCACAAGATTTTGGGTTCCAAAATTTTCTCCCCATTTCTCCCCTCTCCCCACCCCAATACACTGGACATTCTAATTACCCATATCACCAATCTGCCCTCTCTTCTTTCAT
>JAQQSK010002348.1:0-164357 GCA_028658325.1 Potorous gilbertii | reverse complement strand
TGAATGGGATGAGATCATATCTCAAAAGAAATCAAGATAAACGGTGAGAGAGAAATGGAGTGGGAGGAGAGAGGGTGAAATGGAATGGGATAAATTATCTCTCATAGAAGAGGCAGGCAGAAGTCTTCTTAATGGAGGGAAAAAGAGCTGAGAGAAAAAAAAAAGATTATGAGAGATGTAGAATTTTAAGGAAGAAAACAACTCCTTGAAAATCAGAATTGGGCAAGGGGAAGCCAGTGAAGTTATAAGACATCAAGAAATAATAAAACAAAATACAAAGAATGAAAAACTAGGAGAATATGAAATATTTCATAAGGAAAATAGAACAAATCAAGAAAACATAAGAATAATTTGACTACCTGAATGCTGTGATCAAAAAAAGAATCTTGATACAATAATACAAGAAGTAATCAAAGAAAATTGTCCTGAAACATTAGAACAATGATGTTAGAACAAAGAAATAGAAAAAAAATCCATCAATCGCTACCTGAAAGAGATTCTATGAGGAAAACCCACAGGAATACTATAGTCAAATTCTAAAACCCCCAATTCAAAGATAAAATATTATGACCAACAAGAAAAAATACTTTAAATATGGTAGGGCCACAATTGGAATCCTATAGTACAGGAGTGATACTAAAGACTGCAGGTCTTGGAACACTATATATTGAAGAGTAAAAGAACTAAGGTTCCAGATGAAAATATCATACCCAGCAAAGCATCATCCTGAATGAAAAAAAAAATGACATTTAATGAACTGCCAGACTTTCAGGACTTTGTTTAAAAAAAAAAAAGAAACCTGAACTAAGTAGAAAATTTGATATACAAGAGCCAAGAGAAATATAACATACATTCCAAAGACTAGGGATTCAATAAGGACAGTTTATTTTTTAGGTATGCATGTATATAAAATGTAAAACATATGTCTCAGATTGTTATTCATAATTGGGCAGTTCATAAGAAAGATTGGAGTAGACCTGAGAATGATATGACTTTAAAAAGTAAAACCATTTAGGAATAGCTAAAAAGAGTAACTATTTTATACAAATGAATTGTGAGAAGAACCAACACAGAGGAATCAGATGGGGGAAGAGGGCTGTTAGTTCTGGAAACCTACTTTCATTGGGAATGGGTTCAAAAGGATTCAACAATACATATATATCTAGAAGAGTATAAAAGTCTTCTAAATTCAGAAAGAAATAAAATGTTAAGGGGATAGGGAGGGAGAAGAGGATTAGGGAGGGATCTCTAGATTGGAAGTGGAAAGAATGGGTTAAAGGGGGGCATAGAAGGATGTTTAGATTAATGGGAATGGGAGGACAAAGGAAAGATCTTTAGAGAAGGTGAGGGAATAGGTCAGAGGAGTATAACAGTGTGTTTAGATTTATGGGAATGGAAGCATAAGGGAAGGAACCTGGGGAATGGAGGGGTAAGGTTAAGTAACAGGAGGGCAAGGTAGCAGATAGAAGTAAACTAGAGGAGTTAGGAAGGATAGGAAATATGAGATGCAAACATAAAAACAGATTAGAAGTAGAATTTGTTAGGGAAAGTATATGTCTAAGTATGGATGTATGCATACATATATGTAAGCGTATATGTGCACATGTCTATCTACATATCTCTATATTAATATTTTCACACTTAATTATAACCTTCTGGGGAAGGAAGAGGGAAAAAAGAACCAAAGTAAACAGTGCATAACAGAGAACAAGAAAAAACTAACAAGAAAAGATGGACAGCTCTCAATAAAATGCATAGCATTTTTATAGGTTTTCTTGAATTGAAAATTTATTGTTATATATTTTGAATCCTCTTTTACATTCTACTGTACATATGACACTTTTTTCTTTTCTTATTTTTTCCAAGGTTTATAATGTTCCTTTTTCTTATTGTAAATTTGTTTCAGTAATAAAAAAATTAAAAAACAATTTTAAAGCTATATCCAGAAAATGGAAACAAAGAGAGCCAATACAATATAGCAGATCACACCTTTTAAGGTTTGCAAAACACTTTATACCCATTATTTCATTTTGTCCTTACAACAATTCTCTAAGGAAGGTACTGTTATTCATATATATTATATTCCTATATATAATATTCATATATATATACACATATGTATATATACATATACATGTAAACATATAAACCAAGGCTCAGAAAGGCTTACTAACTTGCCCATAATCACACAGCTATGATGTCAGAACCAAGCCAGGGTTTTTCTCACTCCAAGCATGGCACCCTCTATCTACTATCTCTCACTGCCTCTAATTCTGTCTCTCTCTTCACTAGAGGATGGATACAAAAGTGTAGCACAATCAAAGAAAGATAAAGCTAAGTTATAGATGCTAAAGCTCAGAGTAAACTAAGGCTGGCAAAAAAAGCTAAAGACAACAAAAAGGTTTTTGTTATTGTTGGCTATATTAGGAGGAAAAACAGGACTCAAAGACAAGCCAGGACTACTCAGGTTCCATAGGATGATGGTAACTAAAGACAAAACAAAGAGAGAGGGGATTGATTCTTATTTTGCTACTATTTTAAGAATGGTCTTTGACCTGGAAATATGCCTAATAAGGGGGCAGCTAGGTGATGCAGTGGATAGAGCACCAGTGCAGGAGTCAGGAGGACCTGAGTTCAAATCCCACTTCAGACACGACACTCACCAGCTGTGTGGCCTTGGGCAAGTCACTTAACCCCAACTGCCTCATCCTGGGTCATCTCCAGTCATCCTGATGAATATCAGGTCACTGGATTCAGATGGCTCTGGAGAAGTGAGGCTGGTAACCTACACAGCCTTCCCTCACTCAAAACAAAGTCAAGTGCAAGTCATGTCATTATTTCTCTAATGGCATGGTCTTCTTCAGCAAGGAAGAACGAACACACCATGGGCTAATAGGGAAGCTAGTTCCCAAGATAAGGCGATAAGAGAGAAGGTGACTAATTGAAATCAAAGAGTTCATCTATACTTGAATACTAAAGGAACTAGAAGATATGAATGCAATGCCACAGGATTGGAAGTCGCTTGTTTTTCTCATTTTCAGAAAGGGTGAGATATTGGATTCTTCACCTGTAGGCCAGTGAGTTTAACATGGATTACTGGCAAGATTTTAGAATGTATTATTAAAAGTTAAGTAATATCTTAGAAGGTCCTTGAACAAAAAGAACCAGTATGGCTTCATCAATAACATGTCATGTGAGACTAACTTAACTTTTTATATTTTATTTTTTCATGGACAGTGGACTGATAGATTAGGAAAATGCTTGTAGCTAGTTTGCTTTGAATTTAGCAAAATATTTGATAAGGTCTCTCAAGGTATTGTGGGAAAGATAAAAAGCAAGGCCTAAAATACAGTAGAGATGGATTTGTAGATGGTTGAATAGCCTAGCCCAAGAAAAGTCATTAATGGTTCTATGTCAACTTGGAAGTCTTAAATAGTGTTCCTGGGATTTGTGTTTGGTTGTCACTCTACATTTAGATAAACCATTTGGATAAAGGCATACATAATAAAGTCATCCAAATTTCAGATGATACAAAGCTGAGATAGCTAAGGTATGGCATGAAAGAATCAAAATTCAAAAATACTTTAAAAGCCTAGACCACTGGGCCAAATCCAAGGTCAAATTGAATAAGTATAGACAAGCCTTAGACTTGGGTTAAAAAAATCAACTTCAAGATTGAATAAAAGGGAAGCAGCAAAAAGGAAGGAAGATAAGACCATGTTGAAGGGCTCTGGGCCTGGCAACTCAGCGGCTTCCTTGGTGCCCCGACCACCACCGCCCAGGAGCTGCAGGCGCAACCCAAGAAACCACAGCACTACACCTATGTTAGATACTAAAGAAGGCTTTCTCACAATCCATATGTATCTGCTTTGACTGAAGGTTTCTATCAACCTTCAAACGGCTGACTTACTGGTGAGGTCAGCTGGACAACTCTCAGAACTTGGAGAAATCCATCATGGGCATACTATAAAGGAGCTCCTTCTCTGGAAAGTAGAGCCCCAGATAAGTGCACAAAAGCAAGATACGTTCATGGACCTACTTCCTCCTGCTTTCAACACCCTGATGCCTGAAGGACTACAAGGAAACAAATGAAGAGAGTCATCTTCACCATGAAATCAGGTGCCGCTTGGGCATCTTGGCATCTGTCTTACTACTGCTCCTTTATTTCTCTCTACAGCTACATTCTGGACCTGGGATCTGACTTCCAGAGACTGTCCCCCCTCCAACCCCTCCTAGTATGTGGAAGATGGAAATTTATTAGCCAAATTTCAACAAAAACCTTTGTAAAATTGGTTAATGGGACTGAAAAATGAGTACCATGATATAGTAAGTGTAGCCAATGACGCACTTCACCCATTTGGATCTATGTCCATATCTCTGTGAGGCAGTTTTTTTCAGATACAACCATTAATAAAACCAAGTTATCAGGAAAAAATTGAACTTAGAACTAGTTCTTCAAATTGTTGTATCACAAAAGCTTAAAAGAAGATTTTCCAAAATGATAAAGCATATTCCGTCACATCACTATTACTAAAGAAGTTGTATTTTTAGTGAGAACAAAGAGTTTTTGTGACGTTAATAAAATAGAAAGTTTATTTCATCTTTATCTCAACTTAAAATTTCTAATTTTCTGTATGTTTCATAATGTACAAAATAGTAAAACTAGTATATATATATATAAAATTTATAAATACACATATTGGTGGTTCATCCTCAAGAAAAAAGTCAGCTTCACAGCTAGAAGATGTCTGAGGAGATATGGTTAGACAGGAGTTTGTTTGAAAAAGACTAGAATTTTAGTTGACTTCAAGTTCCATATAAGTCACCAGGGATATATGGCAGCCAAAAATAGTGTGATCATAAACTTTATTACTAGAGATATAATCCCTTCTCTCTAGGGATGGATCTTGTTACTATATATTTAGAACTAGATGAAACCTTAAGAAGACATTGACCATTAATTACTCTTCTGAGTTTTATAGAAAATATAAGTAAGGTATTAATTTCAGAGATACATTGTTTTAATCTGAGAACTTGAACCCAGGTCTCCTGACTCCAGGGCCATAATGCTATCCACTACACTATGCTAAATCATATATTTAGGTATAGGAGGGATACATTTGAAAACGATGATGTAAAAACAAAAGAATTATATATTAAAATGTATTTTATTTATAATAAAATATACTTCTACATAATATATAAAATATATCCTAACTCATACACACACATATATGAGATGCAGTGTCCAAGAACAAGGAGGTGATAGTCCCTCTCCCTCAATGGACCATATAAACAGCATTGTTTTCAGTTCTAGGTACCACAGGATGTTTAGCCTAAAGAGGACCACAGGCAATGTGACAGCCCTCTTTTAAGGGTATGACTAACTATTACATGGAAAGGGTCCTAAACTTGTGCTATCTAGACAGAGGGGATAGTAGAAGTTACAAAGAAGCAAATTTAAGCTAGACATAAGAAAAAATTTCTAACAATTAATGTTGGCCAAAACAGGAAGATGCTGCGAGCTGCACTGTAGAGTTCTTTTTTGCAGTAATTATTCAGGTCTCTTCCAATTCAGAAATCCACAAATTAGGTGACATTTTTAATAAGATGTATGAGGAGTTGGTTGTAAATATACACACTTGGGGTGGGGGGCATATGGCATTAACCCCAAAAATTGTGTATAGAAAAGGTCTACACCAGGAACTCTTAACTTTGTGTGTTTGGTAGTCCAGTGAAGTCCATGTGTTTGGTAACCCATGAACCCCTTATCAGAATAATATTTTTTAATTAAAATACAGAGGATCATAAAAGAATTAAATAATATTGAAATATCATTTTCAAAAGTTTTTAATGTATGATATAATAATATGTGCTTCTTAACATACCAAATATTAAGACAATACATTTAAAATAAGGATGTTAAAGTTAGATATCACTTTTTAAAAAGAGTAAGAAGTTGCTGTTTCATTTGAAAAGCAACCATGTTGGGGTGGTACTTGACAAAGTAACATAAAGGTCATGTTGGACAGCCAATTAATTTTGATTTTTTTGTTTTAATGGCTACAAGTGTTGAAAATCCTAATTCATAATGACATGTTGTTGCAAATAGAGTTAGAGTTTCCACAGTTTGCTTTATAAGGTAAGGAATATCAGTTTCCTAAGTTTTTAAGTTAAATTCCAGCCATAAAAAAGAAACAGCTAACGTACTGCATGAAAGAAAAAGGATTCAAAAATATCTTGACAGTTTAGAACACTGGGCCAAATACAGTAAGATCAAATTGAACAGGAAGATAAGCCTTAAACTTGGGTTTTAAAAAAAATTAAAACTTCAAATGATCAAAAAATCAACAGGACCTTGGCTATCTCTATTTTGTCCTAAAATCAATGAGTTTCTCTTTGAGTAGGTCAACATTTATGATCCAGCTTACATCAAAACAGGATTAAGAATCCATGGATTAACTTTATTGCCATAAAAATAGAAATAACTTTTGAAAGTTCCAAAGTGTTTCCAGGTGTTCAGAGTTCTATTTACAAAGAAATTCAGAGAATGATGTATCTCAATTCCTTCTTGTTAAAGCAATTCCTTTAAGCATTTGAAAGTTTGCAATATGTCACCTTCTATTCTTTTCTTTGTTATTGGCCGCTCAGTCAAAAAAATCATAAAATTTCAGTACCATTCATAATCATGACCAGCATTTCTTTCATTCACAGTTAAAAATAACTGCCAGATAAGCTAGCCAATGGACAAAATATTTTCTTTCAAGGTATTCCAAGAGTAGACTTTTCCCCCATAAAAAGTAAACTTCAGTCCTTAATTGATAAAATACTTTATGACTTGTTTCCTTAAAATCCAGCAAACTTCTCTGTGCTAAACATTCCATATTCTGCTTTCGTTTCTTGAAAAAATATTTTTAAGTGCTACAATTCAAAGATCTGCCTCTATTAAAGATGACTTTCAAAAATGTTGACAAAAAGATTATTTCAAGGGTTTTTAGAAGAGTATTTATTGCCAGTGCATGTCTTTGTAAAAAGCAATGTGACAGGACTCATTTCTCAAGTATATAGAGAAGTGAGCCAAATTTATAAGATTATGTCATTCCTCAATTGATAAGTGGTCAAAGGATATAAACAGGCAACATTCGGAATAAAAACTAGTCATATGAAAAAAATGCTCTAAATCAACATTGATTAGAAAAACACACACTAAAACAACTCTGAAGCACCACCTCACACCAATCAGTGTCTAATATGACAGAAAAGAAAAATGATAAATGTGGGAGGAGATTATGTCAAAATTGGGATACTAATGTAAAGTTGGTGTTAAGTCTGAACTGATCTGACTATTTTGGACAGCAACTTGGAACTATGCCCAAAGGGCTATCAAAATGTGTATACCTTTTGACCGAGCAATACCATTAGTAGGTCTGTATCCCAAAGAGATAAAAAATTTAAAAAGGAAAAGGAACAATTTGTACAAAAATATTTATTGCAGCTTTTTTTGTGGTGACAAAGAACTGGAAATTGAGGGTATTCACGTCAACTGGGGGATGGTTGAAAAAGTTGTGGTATATGATTGTAACAGAATACTATTCTGCTACAAGAAATGATAAGCAGAATAAAAAAAAATGATGAGCAGGATGATTTCAGAAAAACTTGGGACTTACATGAATGGCTGCAGAGTGAAGAGAACAGAGCCAGGAGAACGCTGCACAGGGTAACAGCAAAACTGAACAATGATCACCTGTGAATGACTGAGCTATTCTCAGTAATAAAATAATCCAAGGTACAAGGACTCATGATGAAAATAATACCTACTGCTAGCGAAGAAATTATGGAGTCTAAATGCAAATTGAAGCATGCTATTTTTCACTTTTTTTCATGACTGGGTTGCTGGGGTTTTTTGGTATGTTTTTTTTCACAAGACAACTAACACAGAAATACGTTTTGTATGACTGCACATACATATCTTATATCAAATTGCTTACCATCTCAGTTAGGGGGTAAAGGAGGGAGGGTTGGAAGTTTATGGTTCAGAACTCAAAATTTTAAAAATCTAATGTTAAAAATTGTTTTTACTTGCAACTGGGAAAAAAATTAAAGTATTATTTTTTTAAAAATGTGACATCCTAAAGAGATTCCTTCTTCACCAGAGTATCACAACCATGTATGTGTTAGCAAGCATCACAGGAGTTCTACCTGTGCAAGGACTGTAAAGTTTTTGTTTCCAGTCAGTTTTGTTTGGGAAAAAATAAAATAAAACCTTTGCCATTTCCAAAACAGTCAAGTTTTTGTAATTTTTCAAAGACACTCTTAAATCAGAATTTTTTCTTTGATGGTATTAACACCCACCTAGTGAACAAAAGCTAGTTATGTTGAGAAATGTTTGTAGTTTCCTCTAGTAGCATAAAGGAGAATGGCAAAGCTGCGAATTTCTCAATGACTTGTTTCAAAATATTAAAAAATATATCAGATATTCCAGAATGTGACACATCATTTGACAATGAAACCACTTCCAATTTTTTCCCATCTCAGTCTATATATGAGCTCAACCATCTCAAGTGCCTATGGCTTTTACTGCAATCTTTCCAAAAGTGGGGGTTTGTCATTTGGCAATCTTGTCCTTTCTTGGTTGCTGATAAGCATCAATTCAAGAGAAGGCTTTTGTGGAGTGACAAATCCAAGTTTTGAAAGGGTTTTTGAATTGTGCTTTCTTCACAAGGAAAATAAAGGAATTTTAAGATGCATTTTTAAAATGGGCAGATGTAAGGTGCTCTTTCAGTTTTGCCAGCTTTATTCTTCCTTTTGCAAGTACTTCTCCACACAACAAATACTTGTATTCCATCATGTTCACTGATAGAAGTAAAGCCATGTAAAATATAACCTTCATCCTACTTCCTTTTCTTCAATGTTTCAACTTAAATTGGGTCTGTGAAAAAAATGAAGTATATATATATATAATAGCGATAAAATAAAACATCTAATTTAATTAGTATTTTTAAAACTCAATGTTTTATGTTTTTAAGTAAATATTCAAATAAATAATTACATTTTAATAAAGTATAAGAGATTTAAGAAAATTGTGTGACAATTAAGTAAAAATAATTAACACAGGTATTATAACTGATCCAAACTTTTAACACTTATCATGACTCCAATACCCTCCAACAGATAATTCCACTACAGCAGAAAACAATATCCTTTCTGGAATTTGGCTTAAACTATTGTGTGTGCAGTCACATGGCTTTCTATATCCTCCTAGAAATTATGGTTCTCATTTCTGATACTGTTCATTTCTCTCACAAATTTATATTTAAATAAACAGTACTTTCATGGAATGATAATATACAAATGTACAATTTATTGCATGTGCATGCCTTTATTACAAAACAGGTTAGACAAAAAGACAGTATAAAAACAAAATCAAAAGAAATTTATTAGCAGTAAGAAATTATTTGTAACACTTCAACAGTTATCTAAATTGAGAGATATTTGAATTTACCTAGTTTACCCTCCTAGCCCACAACATCACACTGCGTTACAGAGTTAAAAATTCTTGTTTGAACTGCCCAATCTCGCAAAACTTTAAAAAACAACAAAAATGATTCACTTCCTTTCACTTATGAATCAACCAATAATTTGGAAAGAAACACATATGTCTGCATCCCCATTGTGAGAACACATAGCTTGCCTGTTCGATGACTGAGCTAGCAGGCCCAGAGGTATCCCAATAGAAGACTTCAAGCTTCTATCCAGCAACAGGTGTTCAGATTTTTTTTAATGTAGTGATGAATATGAGTGATACTTTTTAGATATCTGCAACAATTATAATGGGACATGAAAATACCTCTCATCTGTCAGAGACAAAGTCACAGGTGCTGCCTCCTTTATTTATATTCATAATTGAAGAATTGCTAAATTTTCTAGAGATTATTTGAAAATAAAGATATAACTGTTTCCCATACAAGTTCACAGGCCCCTTAGAAGTTTGTGGACTTCAGCTTAAGAACCGGTGTATACAGTAAGTCTTTTTACTATAAATTTACTTTTAATCTGAATTTAACAAATAACCAAATAAAATGGGCTTTTTCACATAAAATACAGAACAAGGGAAAAAAGAGTCTAGCTGGAACTACAGATAGATATCTATAATATTCAGCTTACTTTTTAAAATACATAATAAATTCAACCTATAGCTTTCAAAGCAGTCTTGCCTGTCATCTTTTTGGCTGTCCTTTTGTTCTTTTCATTTTTTAAAAAGATGCCTCAATGACCTTCTTTCCTTCTTCATTTTCTTCCCTCCTTTCTTCCTTCCTTTCCCTATCCCTACTATCCTTATTCCTCCCCCCCACCCCACCTCCTCCCCCCCCTCTAGACTCACTTCCACATTGGGGGGGTAGGAGGGAAGAAGAAAGAAAAACAAAGTTCTAGTAACAAATATGGGCAGCTAGGTGGTGCAGTGGATAGAGCACCAGGCCTGGAGACAGGGAGATGGGAGTTCATATCCAGCCTCAGAAACTTCTGTCAGTTTCTTCATTTGTAAAATGAAGTTGAGGAATTACAAATTTACCTTTGCTAAGAAAACCTTAAATAGGGTCACAGAGTCCGACACTGTTGAACACCAACAAAGTAACAAATATACAGTCACAAGAAACAAAACAAATCTACGCCGGCTATAGCCAAAAATATTCATCATAATCCGCATCTGTTATCTCTCCATAAAGAGATGGGGCAGATGCTTCAATCAGTCAATAAAAAATTATTAATCACTTAATATGTACCACTGGGTTAAGTATTGGGGATAGAAAGAGGAAAAAAATTGTATTCCCGCACTCAAGGAACTCACAGTCTAATGGAGGAGACGAGCAAACAAATGAATACAAACAAGCTGTATATGAGTAAAAAGGAAATAATTAAAAGGAGGACGGCAGTAGAATGAAGAGGACTTGGGAAATGCACCTGCGGAAGAAAGGATTTTTAGTTCAGACATAAAGGAAGCCAGGGAAGTAAAGAGGTGAAGATGAGGAGGTAGAGCATCCATGCCAGGGATAACCAGAGAAAATGCTGGATCCAAGACATGGAGTGTCTTGTTCGTGGAAACAGCAAAGAAGTCAGTGTCACTGGATTGAGGAGTATGTTCCAAATGTTTTTCAGAATGGTTGGATCAGTTCACAACTCTACCAATAGTGCATTAGCATACGAATTTTGACATATCCTGATCAACATTTACTATCTTCCTTTTTTGTCATACTGGTCAATCTGATGGGTGTGAGGTGGTACCTCAAGAGTAAAATTTTTGATGCTCCCATAATTTGCTTTTGATATTACCATTTATGCCTGACTCATGTACCCATTTTGACCTTAATATATGGAATGAGATGTTGATCTATATCTAGTTTTTGTCAAAATGCTTTCCGGTTTTTCTAGCAATTTTCATCAGATACTGAGTTCTTTGTTGCAAAAGCTTGGATATGCATTTATCATATGCTAAATTATTATGTCAATTTACTACTCTGCATTATTTATTTAATCTACCTATTTTTTTATATAATCTACCTGCCTAATCTATTTATTTAAGTTTTACCACTTTATTTCATAGCCAGTAACATGTATTCATAAGTGCTTTTTAATACAGTTTGAAGCCTGGTACTGCTAAACCACCTTCCTTCACATTTTTTTTTCACATGGATTCCCCTGATATTCTTCAATGTTATTCCCTCTTTGAGCCAGTTCCCATGAGAATAATCACTCCCTCCCTTTCCACTTGAAAAGTTTTCTTATACATCTCTTTTATGTAATTTTCTGTTCTTCCTTTCCCTTCCCCCCTGCTCCCAGTGCATCCTTCTTTCTCACTCCTTAATTTTATTGTTTTGAATTTATACCATCATAGTCAACTGACACACATGCCTCTGCTCATGTATACTCCTAAGTGATCTAATGATAAAGAGTTACATGTATCATCTTCCCATGTAGGAATGTAAACAGTTAAACATTACTGAGTCCCTTATTTCTCTTTCATGTTTACCTCTTCATGGTTCTCTTGAGTGTTGTATTTGAAAGTAAAATTTTCTATTCAGCTCTTATCTTTCCATCAGGAATGCTTGAAAGTCCATTATTTTATGAAATGTCCACTCTATTTTTTCTTTCTGAATAATTATACTCAATTTTGCTAGTTAGATGATTCTTGGTTTTAATCCCAGCTCCTTTGCCTTCTGGAATGTCACCTTCCAAGCCCTCCAATACTCTAAAGTGGACACTGTTACATTTTGTGTGATCCTAAATGTGGCTCCAAAATATCTGATTTTTTCTTTCTGGCTGTTCACAATATTTTCTGTGACCTAGGAGCTCTGGAATGTAGCTACAATATTCCTGGGAGTTTTCATTATAGGATCTTTTTCAGACGGTGATCAGTGGATTCTTTCAATTTGTATTTTACCCTCCGCTTCTAGGTTATCAGGACAGTTTTCCTTGATAATTTCTTAAAATATGATCTCTAGGCTCTTTTCCCCCAATCAAGGCTTTCAGGAGCCCCAAAATTCTTAAATTATCTCTCCTGCATCTATTTTCCAGGTCAGGAGTTTTTCCAATGAGATATTTCACATTTTCTTCTATTTTTCTCTTTTGACTTTGTTTTATTGCTTCTTGATGTCTCATGGAGTCATTAGCTTCCACTTGCGCAATTCTAATTTTTTTAAGTTAAAAGTAAACTCAGTGAGTCTTTGTACCTGCTTTTCCATTGGCGAATTGTTTTTTAAGATGTTATTTTCTTCAGTATTTTTTGTGCTTCTTTTACCAAGTGGTTAACTCTTTTTTCATAATTTTCTTCCTTTTTCTCCTAAATTTTCCTCTACATCTATTATTTGATTTTTAAAGTCTTTTTTGAGCTCTTCCAGGAATTCTTATTGGGCTTATGTCCAATTCAGAATTTTTGAGGCTTTGCTTATAGCAATTTTGACAACATTGTCTCCTGAGTTTGTGTCTTGATTTTCCCTGTCACTGTAGTAGCTTTTAATCATCACATTTTCTTTTTGTTGTTGTTTGTTCATTTAAATGGATTGTTTCTTGACTTTTAATTTTATGTTAAAATTGGGCTCTGCTCCCAGGGGGGAGGGGGTACAGTCCCAAGCTCTAGGTTTTCTTGTGCTGTTGTTTTCAGAGCTAGTTATGGAAGTCCACAAGTTTTCAGTGCTTCCAAGGTGGTATGATCTAAGGAGAAGTGTAGTCACTGCTCTCCTGACCAATGCTCTGGTGTTTACCTAGTAAGCTATCTTGTTTTCCCTCTAACCCCAAATGCTAGTGCTTCTGTTGGCCCTGGAAGCACTAGTGTTTTTTTCTACCTTCGAATTGAGGTCAGGATTCCTACTCCCTTATAAATGATCACAAGTACTCTTCTACACCTTGAACTGTGACCAGGGTACAATGCTTCTCTGCAGTCACAAACATTAATGCTCCTCTTCATCCTAAAAACTGTAACTAGATATGGGTAATGTAATAGGGTCCTGAATGCAGTGCCAGCAACAGGGTCCTCTATAATATTTTGTCCATCAATTGTCCAACATTTTTATCATCTGTGGGTTAAGAGTTCCCAAAGCTCCTGCTGATGCTGTTACAGTCTCCAAGGGTTCCTTCATGGTGCTGCCTGCACTGTGCCCAGTATGACCATGACCCCAGTGTCACAGATCTCTCCTACTTACCTCCTAAGCTATCTTGGGTTAAAAAACTCATCTCACATCAATCTTTATTTGGCTCTACTGCTCCAGAATTTTATTTGGCATCATTTTAAAGGGGAATGTTGGGAAAGTTAAGGTGCATTCCTCCCCCTATTCTGCTATCTTGGCTTTGCCCCTAACTTACCAGTCAGTACATCATTTCTTAAAGTTTTTTTTCTGTAATTTTCCATGAAATTATGAGAGCTACTTGTTCTAAGAATCATACACCTTCTTACTGAAATCATTTGCATTTTCCATCACCTATTTTACTGTCACAAAACAACTGACTTTATCACTTGACATTACTGCAAATTAAAATATCTAAAGTAATAAATTCACTTAATACAAAAAATATCCAATAAACTGTCAGTACAGAATTAGGTATCTGGGAACACAAGAGATTATCTATAATGTTTCTCCTAAATGTTCCCCACGTTACAAATAACAGGTGATTACTGAAGTATGCCAGTTAGAGTAGTCTCCTATTTTTCCTGTACACACCTTACCCTGGGTCATATATGAAAGTGATCATCAGCATCTTGCCATACTGCACATAGATAGGATAACACATTTAGAAGGAATAATAGGAAGAATCACGTAGCTTAGTAAATCATTACACCATGGCATATTTATCATCAGAAACTACTTAGTTCTAAAGCAACTAGCTATGTCAAGAGATATTTAAATAAAATTATAATACTAGTGTTAGTGAGTACTGATACCTGGAAAGAAACCATTAAATGTAAGTAGTAATCAAGGTGAATAAATACTGCTGTTAACACTGTTATACTGAGATACATTGAATGGAAAGAAGCCTGGATTTGTCATGAGACAAAAAATTCTAATCCTGCCGCTGTTACCTACCTCTGAGAATCAGTATCCTCTTCTGTAATATACAGAGTTTGGACTTCGTATGCTCCTTCCAGCTCTAAAATTCTATTATGCTCCTTTTAACAATTAAATTAAGACAAAGTAAAGAAACAAGGAATCGTATCACACTATAATTTCACCTTTAGGATACTTATTATGATTTTTTTTAGTTACAACATAAGGAATGTGAAAAATTATTTTCCAAAGAATTTTTTAAAAAATTTCAAAGCACAAATAATCATAAGAAAAATGTTCAAAATCACTAATAATAACAGAAATGAAAGTTAAAACAACTCTCACACTCAGCAAACTGGCAATGATGATAAAAAACAGAAGCAGTCAATGAAGGATGGGGTAGTGAAACACCTCTGCACCACTGGTGGGGTTGTGAATTGATCACACCACTGTGGAAAATAGTTGGTAATTATGAGAGTAACTAGATTAACCATACCTTTTGATACAGTAATATCACTGTCAGGCATACACACACACACACACACACACATACCTCTATATACATGTATGTGTGTGTACATATATATATATATCAGGAATATCAAAGACAGAAAGATATTTTAGTACATACATAATTTTTAAAAATGCTTTTTGTGGTATCAAAAAAATCAGAAAGAGTTTTCTGACCAAAATGGTAGAGTAAAAGAAAAAAGCTTTCTCCAAACACTAAACAACTCATTCCCTTAGACAAGGGGTAAATATGATAGGTCCCCTAAAGGGGGGGAGGGATGCGGGGATGCAGCTCAAAAAGACTTTGTAGTAAGAAATCCCCTAAAGGAAGAAAAAGAAAGCATTTGGCACAAAGGAAAAAGCCTCAGAATATACCACACACACCCCAAAAAAATCCCCCAAGGCATGAAAGTGAAAGTGAAAGTCTTTGGTGCTTTATAAGAAGAGGATAAGAAAAAAGCCACAACAGGAAGAAACTTTTTAAACGAAAGAAAAACTGAACAGTTAGGGAAAAAACAAAGGTGGCAAAAGAAAGGACTGGGAAGAGAGTATCCTCTGAAGATTGTAGAAGGACCTTACGGTGAGATGAATAAAAAGTCCTTTCTCCCTTCCACTCCTCAAGAAAAAAACCTTCAACTAGGCTGATACCACCAGAAGAAAGCAACCTGAAATTTAACCCAAGATTAAAGAAAATGCCTCTCCTTTCTCTTTCAAAGGAAAGGAAGTCAACTAAGGACAATCACCGGAAAAGAACTTTGGTGTCCATAGTGAAAGGGCAAGGTAAAAACAGGGTAAGTCTGGTCTAAGGAAAGAGTGCCCAGGACAAAAGGAAAGGTCCTCCAGAGAGAATTATAACTCAATGCCTGAGGCTTCAATAATTAGAGGAGGAGAGGGAGAGAAGAACAATTTTTATGAAGCCAAGGATGACTAAGACAAACTCAGAAGAGACTAAATAAAAAACTCCCAACAAACAATCAAAACCTCAAAGAAAAGAGCTTGTCCCAAATAACAATTAGAATTCTTTGTTCGTACATCACAGGTTTGTGACAATGGTGTAAGAATTATTAGAAGAATCCAGCAGCAAAAAATTAAAAAGAGAAACACCCTACCAGGAAAATAGAAGGGAGAAGATAAGAGAATGGGGAGGGGGAGGGGGGGAAGGGAGAGGGGAACGGTGACAGAAGGGAGGACAGATAGTGGGAAAGGGGTAATGAAAATGAATACCATCATGGGGTAGGGAAGAGATTGGGAGAAAATTTGGAACTCAAAATTTTGTGGACGTAAATAATGAAAACTAGAATAAGTAAATTGAAATGTGAAAACATAATGGACTCTACTCCAGCCCCTTAGCTTTACTGTTTGAATCTGTTTCAAATGTCTCTTATAACAATATATTGTAGAACTCTGGTTTTTAATCCATTCTACTATCTGCTTCAGTTTTATGGATGACTTCATCCCATTCACTTTTATAGTTCTAACAGTGCATTTCCCTCCACTCCATCTTTTTGATTCCCCTTTCTTACTCCCCCCATACTTTCCCTCCTCACAAGTGCTCTACTTCTGATCACTACCTGGCCCAATACAGCCTCCCTTTTATATGCCTTCTATTATCCCTGTTCTTTCCCACTTCATTATAGGGTAAGATTTCTATATTTAACTGAATGTGGAAAAAAAGTTTCATTTTTGCTCTCTTCCCTTGACCTCCCACATCTTCCCCTCCATTATAATAGCTTTTGCATTCCTCTTTTATGTGGGATAATTTACCCAGTCCAATCTCCCTCTCCCTTCTTCCAGTTCAATTTTCTATTCACTGTTTTTTGCGTTTGGGGGGATATGATCCCGTCAAAGTCACCTTATATTCACACCCTTTGTATATACTCACTTCTAACGGCTCTCATAGTATGAAAGTTATGAATTATAAATATTATCTTGCTATACAGAAATATAAAGTTTAAATTTATTGAATTTCTTATGTTTTCTTTTGTTTTTAACCTTTGTTTCCTTTGAGTCTTGGAGGTCAAAATTTTTATTCAGCTCTGTTCTTCCAATTAGAAATGCCTGAAAATCTTCAATTTTATCAAATGTCTATTTTTTTCTGATTTTATTCAGTTTTACTGGGTAGGTAATTCTTGGTTGTAATCCTAACTCCTTTGCCTTCCAGCATATCTAATTCTAAATCTTCCAGTTCTTCAATGTGGAAGCTGTCAAATCCTATGTAATTCTGATAAAATCAAGCTCCAAATATCTGAATTATTTCTTTTTAACTGCCTGGAACACTCTTCTTGATCTGTGAGCTATGGAATTTGGCTAGGATGTTCCTGAAAATTTTCATTTTAAGATCTTTTTCAGGCAGTGATTGGTAGATCCTTTCAATTTCTATTTCACCCTCTGGTTCTGATACACTACGGCATCTTTTTTTTCATTTCTTGGAAAAAGTTCAAGTGGTTTTTTTTGTTTTTTTTTAACCATGGATTTCAGGTAGTCCAATAAATTTTATGTTATCTCTCCTGGATCAATTTTCTAGGTCAGTTGTTTTTCCAATGAGAAATTTCACATTTTCCTCTATTTTTTTTTCTTTTTGACTGTTTCATATCAAGATGTTTCTTGAAGATGTCTCAAAGATGTCTCATTAGTTTCTACTTGTACAATTCTAATTTTTAAGGATTTTCTTCAATGAGCTTTTATACTTCCTTTTCCATTTAGCCAATCCTATTTCTTAGGGAGTTATTTTCCTCAGGAAATTTTTATATAACTTTTCCCATGCTAGTCTTTTTTCATGCTTCTCTTGCACTATTCTCATTTCTTTTCACAATTTTCTTCTATTTTAATTTGCTTTTTAAAATCCTTTTTAAGCTCTTACAGAAATTCTTTTTGGGCCTGAGATCAAACTACATTTTTCTCTCAGGCCTCACATGTAGCTATTTTGATACTATTTTCCTCTTCTAACTTTATGCCTTGTTCCTCCTTATCACCATGGTAACTTCCTGTAGTCAAGCTTTTTTGCTTTCAGCTCATTTTAAAAAAAATTTTTTTTTTGTGACCTAGTGAAAACACTAAGTAAAAACAAGAGTTGGGCTCTGTATCTTACTTTTGGCTTTCACAGAGTTCAGGGCTTAGTTCCTTGCTTTCTCTAGAGGGCAGGCTTCCCTTTTGGCTTGTACTGGTGAATGGGGCCTCCCTTGGGAGTGGGATTGAGTTGCTGGCCTGCTCCTGAGGTAGTGCCTTGCTGTTGGGTTACTATAATAACAATTATTCTGGTAGCTGGCCCTGGAGGACAGATCTCGTTGCTGGTCTGCACCAGGTGTGGGGTCCTGCTGCTGGATTGCTACAGAAACAGAGTCCTTCTCCTGGTAAGCTCCAGGATAGGGTCTCACTGTTGGCCAGTCCCTGGGAGAATAGGGAATGGGGCATGAGTCTTCACTACTGGTCAGCAATAGTCAAGACCTAGAAGGTGACTTGTGCTGGGGGTGAGACTTTGCTGTGCTGCACAAATTGATCATCTGCCTAGGGTGTGCTAGTTTGCAGGCTTGTACCCTTCCTGCAGATCCCCTGCTGTGAGCCTGGCTGCTGCTGCAGCTCTTGAACCTTGGTGCTCTTAAGCTGCTTCCTTGCTACTGGACCAATACTGAGATGGCTTTCTAGTTGTTCAGAGAGGAATATGGAAGGGCTTCAGAGGGCTCCTTCCTCAATCTGTCATCTTGGCAGAATTACAATGAAAACTTTAAGAAAGTAAACAAAATACAAGCACATACTATTTGGAAATGGCTGAAAAAAGTATGGTATGTGAATATAATAATATACCATGAGAAAAAACACTTTGCTAAGTGAGCAAAATATGGGAATTTTTTTTTGAAGTGGACACTGGTACAATGGAAAAGTTATAGGATTTGGAAACAGAGGCTTGGAATTGTTGGATCTTTCACTACCTATGTGATCTTGACAAATCATTTAAGGATGGTTTCAGAAAAATCTGATGAGATCTGAACAAATCAATGAAGAATGAACGGAGTAGAACAAAGAAAAGAATTCACAAATAAAAACTAAAAAAGACCAAAACCTGACCAATTCAATGACCAGACATGATACCAGAGAACCAGTCATGAAAAGTGCAGCCTATCCTATTTAAAAAAGATGTGACAGCCTCAAGGCAGAATGAGACATATGTAGTTTTGCAAACAGTTCATAGAGTAATTTCTTTTCATTTCTTAGGAAGGATTTTGATTTGTGGGATTCCAAGGTAATGGAGTTCCCAGTGAAGAGAGGAAATTGGGAGAAAAAAAGAGATTAAAAATAGGGTTGCCAAAATGAAATGAAAAGGTCATTGAAGTTGTCTTTTTTAACATAAAAAGACCAAAAGGAATCATAGTCAAGAAGGCAGCTTTGAAAGTTACATGTTCAATTTATTACATACACATTGGTAAGGCACTCAGGGTTAAGGGACTTGCCCAGGGTCGCACAGATAAGTGTTAACTAAGGTCAGATTTGAAACGATGTCCTCCTGACTCCAGGGTCACAGCTCTATCCTAGCTACCTCAATTTATTATATATTTAAAGGGAAAAATAACTTATAAGTAATAGATTTTTAGTACTTGTAAAAATGTAAATGTAAAACCCTATTTCTGTTCTATTTTAAGTATAAAAGTATTAGTTTCATTTGGTATTGGTTACATTCATGCCAAAATTTTAAAGGTTTAAGAAAATTAAAAATGAAGTGAAAATGAAAGCTCTTTTCAACTACTCTTGCTCTTTTCTACCACCCTTTTCTGCTGTACTTTTTATCAGTTCTTATATGCTGTGTCCAGAGGGTGAAATTCACCCAAAACATGGATGCCATGAACTGAACCCATGAGAGGCAAAGGACTTTCCTTTCCCTCTTCTCCCTCTTTTTAACCCATTTTTCAAGAAGTGTGTCTTGGGGGCCATCATTTAGATTCTATGTTTATGTCCTCCTCAATTTCCAGTGCTGGAGGTGATCCCTACACAGCCCAGGAATTTGAGCCATGGAGAGCTTGGAGCAAAGATTATAGGCAGGGGAGTATAGTGAGTAAGCCTGGCATGCACACTCATAATAAGTGAGAGTCCCTCCAGCCCAAGGGAAATTTTGAAATTGGAACTGGGAACCAAGCACTAAACTATAAATCTCCTACCTTTCATCATGAATTGAGGTGGAAGGGGGTGAGGGTCCAGGAACAATTATGCCCTCCATCTATTATGGAAATTAATTTGCATATGTGATTATAGCTTTGGAAGTAAACATTTCTGTGTAAAAAGCAAAAGATACATTAATTCAAATGCATTCGTTGAAGAATTTATCAATAAAATAAGTAAATGAATATTAAGGACATAATTCTTCCTAGGGATATAATGAAATCCTCCCCCAAAAATATTGATATGAGGTTACAAAGGTTAGAAGTCATATTGGGAATTACTATAGTGTAAAAATATCAATAAATGATGCAAAAAAATTTGTTGTTTTTGAATGTAAGGTTAAAGGATTTGCTTTTATCCGAGTACAAAATGATTAATTTATGATGGAAGATACTTGGATTCTTTATATCAAAGCTTTCAAGTAACATCTTAGGGAATATTATTAAGCTTTAAAAAAAAATCTGCTGTACAGTTCTGTCCCATAATGCACTCAGAACTATAATTTTTTTGTCTGATTTAAATGATTATTCCCATAAACTAGCTTATGTCGAAAGGATGGATGACAAATAACAGGGTTCTTTTTTATTTATGGGAGATTTTCTCTCTCCATCTTCTTCAAATTTATTACTAGACATTCATGTGTTTCTAAACAAAACAAAACAAAATACCTAAAATAAATTTAATTTTTATTTAGTATAGTAAAATGAGAAATACATGTGCAATCCAGAATTTGGGAGCTATACAGGCAATGGGGTACAGAAATCTATCTTGCCCTACAGGAAAACGGAAGGGAAATGGATCACAGAAGGGGAGTGAGGGCGATCTAAGGGAGGGCACACGGGAGGAAGGGGTATCAGAATGCACACGGTCCTGGGGTAGGGGGAGGGAAGAAAATTTGAACTTCAAAATCTTACGGAAGTGAATGTTGAAAACCGAAAATAAATTTAACAACTGTAAATGAGTAATGATTAATTTTTTTAAAGGGACAGAATTTGGGGGCAAGGAAAAGTAGACGGAAAAACGAAACAAGGGTGTCCAAGTTCAAAAGCTGTACTAACTGCTCAGTCGGTCAGTGCGTATTTACCCAGGTCCTGCGCTAACTGTAAGTAAGTAGGGAGTGAGGGCTAGCAAGAAGCATCCGAACTCCACTTTCAACTCAGCAGGCTGAAACAAAGTACATCAGGTTACTGCCAGCGTTCTACTCTGTGTGTAAACCAACTCTGATTCTGGGAACAATGACATTCACAAACACTCAGGAACAAACTCTGTGAACACGTACAAATGTCTGAGAAGCCCTGATACGGTGACTGTCAGCTCTGGAATCAGGAAGACTAGGTTCATATCCTCTCTCTGACGCACTACCTGTGACTATCAACAACTTGTTTAATCTTAGCGCCTGAGACAACTTGAAGACTATCCCACCTTGGAACTGCCCAGGTCCAAACTATGACAAATTAACAAATACAAGTTATTCATTCTTCATGTTGAGCTTAAGCATAAGGATAGAGACTAAGTCAGTCTCTTCTCCTGAATAATCTCTCTTTAATGGGTTGTCCAGACACTATTCTCTTGGGTTCTCTTCCCTATCCAAATTACTACTCAATCTCATTTACAGGATCACCACACACTTCACATAAACTGTTGGGGTTCCCTGCCCAGGAACCTCTGGTTTTCTCTCTGCAATCTCTTCATTGTTGATCTCATCAGCTCTTACGGCTTTAATTATATCTTACTGCAGGTAACTACCAGATCGATACATTCTCTCTCCTGAGCTCCAGTCCTGTTTCACCAACTGGCTATTAAGACATTTCAAACTTGATAAGCTACAAAGCATTATCAAATACATCCCAAAGAAACCTCATCTTTTCCTTCAAACCCACCCACCAATCTTCTAAGTTTTCCCATCATCCTTAAAGACAGCGTTACACTTCATCTCCCAAGTTCCACATCTTAATGTAGTCCTAGATTCCTCACCATTAGCCTACATAGCCTATCACTTGCAAATTTTGTTATTTCTACCTCCCTAGCATTAGCCTTTATCTGCTTCTCTATACTCACCATCCCAACAAGTTCAGACCTTCATTATCTCTCATCTAACCAACAATAGCCTATTTAGTCTCCCTATCACTAGATTTTCCCCCATTCCAATTTATCTAACAGTCATGGATGTCTACTTTTTTAACAGGTAGGTTTGGTCACACCAGCCCATCCCCAATTCAATAAAATCTTATGGTTCTCCATAACTTGTAAATCCAACATAAACACTTCTGACAAAGTTTATACAACCTGTAACAAACGTATCTCCTGATGCTCAGAGGAAAAGGTATACCTTCCACTGCATCTGACTGATCTCTAGCCTAACGCAGGAAGGACCTTTCCATCTGATTGTGGATGACCTTGCATCTGCTTTGCATGCTTTGCATCTCCTGCTGCACACAGGAAGATGAAAGGACCACCTCTAACTCCTGCTGCACCCAGGTGATCTCCAGCCTTCAGGGAGGAGAATCTTCCATCTGGCTACATTCTTTCCTATCTCCATCTTTTGATATCCTAAAAGGAAAAGAGGAAAAGTCTTCCAATATGGTCAACTTCGATGTCCTACCTGATATGTAACCTTCAGAGGGAACAAACAGAGATTTTTCACTTGATTATGAGGTCTTCCATCAAGTACTGCCCTATCCCTTGCTCAGGCTATTCCCTCTAAACAAGTCATCAAAGGGGACAAGTGATCCTGTCCCCTCCAACAGACTGCCCCTTCTGTCATTCCTACTCTCTTCTCTTCATTTATCTCCAAACTGTTAACTGATTCTGTATGGCCTACAAACATTAAAACATGAAAAAACTCACTTGATCTCTTTTGCCCTTTGTGGCAAAGCTCCTTAAGAATGGCCATTTTACAACAGGATCCTCCAGTTTCTTCTCTCACCGTCTTCACCTCCTATAATCTGGATTCCAAACTCTCACCATTCCAGAAAATTGCTCTCTCCAAAGTTTATCAACGATCTTAGTTGCCAAGGCCAATGGTATTTTCTTGATAGTGTTGATCATTCCTTTTTGATACTCATGTCTAACTTTTTGTGGTACCACTGTCTCCTGGTCCTGAGTCCTCATTCTCCCTTACCGAATGCTTATCCAGGTTCTAACTACTAAATACTGGAGTCTAACATGACTTTGCCCTGGGCCACCTTCTTTCTCTCTCTTTACTATTCCATTTCTCATCAGTTCCCAAGGATTAATTACAATCTCTATAATGAATTCCCTAATCTAATTTTCTTTCCCTAATCTCTCTGACCTCTGGTTTCACATCTGCACTATCTCGTAGACATCTTGAACAAGTGACAAAAGTGACATACTGCTAAACCCTTCCCCACCAATAATTTATCAAATTCTGCTTTGACATTCAAAACCCTTCATAATCAACCCTTTCCCTCACCTTCCAAGTCTTCTAACACTGCGAACCCTACCTCTGACTCCAATGACACTGGTCCCCTTTCCCTTCCCATCTCTCAGCTCAGGGCATTCTGTCTGGCCTCTGCATGGAAAGCCCTCCCTCCTGGCTTCCTTGGCCCAAAATCCCAGCTTCTTCAGGAACCCATCTCAATTCCTCTTAATCCTAGAGATTTTCCTATATATGCTATACAAAAATTGTACATATTTGCTTGCTTGTTTCCCCCATTAGATTGTGAGCTCCTTGATGGCAAGGATTGTCTTGTCTTACTCATCTCCAGCCCTCAGCACAGAGCCTGCCACATGACAGACACTTAATGACTGACAACCTGACTCCATTCTACCTTTACAATTTTATTATACCTTCCCCATTCCATACTCTTTATAGCTCATTCATTCCCCCACACACTCCCATCCTTTATCTATGTGCCTTTGAACTAAGGGTTCACCATGCCTGGCAGGTTCTCCTTCCTAAGTCTTTGTCTTTTGGGATGGTTGTTTTGGCATGAAATCTTTTCCTGATCACTATAACGGATGGTTCTGTATGTGTTTCCTGTTTTGATTACATCTCATATATATATATATATTTATCAACTTATTAGTAAACAAATGCCTGCCAACTGTTACTGAGCATTACTATCTTTAAGGTTAAAACACACCTAACAAAGCACAGTAATACTAGTGAGAACTGTCTTATGCACTAATAACATCTCATACTGACACACTGACAGCAACCTGACAAAATCCCACCAAGTTGAATTTAACCTATCAGTAGGTACCTGAGCCACCAACAATTAAAAAAAAATTCCAGACACAAAGGTTCAAACTCTGGTAACAATGAAATGACCATATTTCAGAACACTTAAAAAAAAACATATCTAGCTGGGTACTTAAATGAATTATGTATGAATAATTAAACATTCAAACCTGGAAACCTAGGAGCTTAACCCATGTTTTCTTTCGTCCCAATTGGGCCTTTTAACAGCAGAGCAATCCTTCTATACCTAATTCTCTATACAAAGTCTTCACATGTTCCAAACCTTACTCAATCTTACCTCTCAAGGTCTACCACTCACCTTATTCTCTAGGTCTTGTCCCAAATGTTGAGGCTATTTACTTACTGAAAGCTCCCTCTCATCCCCCTTTTGATCTCATAAACATTCTCCATGGGGAGTGCACAGCAGAGAACAAAAGAACTCACAAGGAAGCAAAGAAAGGATGACCAATTTTCAACACAAGTATTTATCATACAAGCTTTCTTGAAATAATATTCTATTGTTACATAATTTGAATTCTCTCTTATGTTCTGCTATGCACATGAAATGCTTTTTTCTCTTTGTAGTTAAATTCCAATATTTAAGTCTATAATATGTTTTTGGTTCTTTTCTCTATTTGTGTTCTGGAGTTGGAGTATAAAATTTTTTAAAAAAAGAAAAATTTCTCTACTATTTACTCCCTTACTCACGTCTGATGGAGATGAACTCTGAGAAAAGAAACTAACTCCCCTACAAACACCTTTGATTCCATCTCATTCAGCAGAATGACATCACCCTACCACACTTAAAAAAAAAATCCTACTTGCTCAAGATTATCTCCAATCAGCGTGTCCTTTCCTCTCATTCTTAACAGCAATTTGACTTTAAAGCTCATTCAATTGAAACTGCTTTCTCTCAAGTCTCCAATAGCACTATTTCCACCTACCAATGACCTCTTGATCTCCAACTGCCTTTTCTCAATCCTCATGCTCCCAGAACACTCACAACACTGAGAGACCCTGACCTCAGCTGACCCTTTCTGTCTCAATCACTGGATCACATTCATTGTCTAATCACAAGAATTAGATTCCTAACCCCATATATAAATCCTTTGTGACCTCACTAGTTCTCATTAATTAGTTCAGTTTCTTCTATCCTTGTGCTGAACCTGTAATCCTATATATCCAAATCTTACTGCATCCTACTCTGCCTATTGATATTTAACACTGTTCTTCCATAGCCATCTCAAGCTCAAATACAAAACAATTCTTTTCTCCGATCTTCCCTCTTTCACATTTCCATTACAAATTTGGGGGGCAACACCTCCCTCCATCTTTACCAAGTTCATCTGTGTCTCTTCTCCAATTTATTAAAGGAACCAAGACCACTGTGGTTGTCAAGAACAACAGGAGTTATACAACAAGGAAGGCTGATACTTAATTCACAAGAAAGGTGAAGAAGATAAGGGCAGCAGTGGTGCCAGGAACCAGAAGAGCAATCACCCCACACCAGGGCAACTGCGGAGAATGGCAACTGCGGAGAATGGCATCAACTTAGGCTCATTCTGAAACATGTATTCAGGTGATTCTGATCTCTCCTATACATTGCCTTCTTTCTATTGAACAGTCACAACCCTAGTTCTGGCTCTCATTACCTCTTTACTCTACTGCTGTGGCTACTGAATGAGTCTCCTTGTCTTTTTCCCCCAACTCCTGTCTATCCGGGACAAAACTTAGCACCCATATACTCAATAAACTCCTACTGCCTCAGAAATGTACTGATAGGCATGTAGGGTTTTTCAAAAAGTAGACGTTTTCTTTGTTTCAATTCTTCTCATACACAATCTAAGGTCCTGCAATATATATATGAAATTACTTGTTTCTTGCAAATGGAACTTCTTTTCTTATTGCTGTTTCTTGGCACTGACTATCCCCAAGCCTGGAATACTGTATCTGGTCAGCTGTGTTTTCATTAAACCTTCAATTCTCACCTTCTACAAGAAAAACTTTCCAGGTCACTCCAGCTATTCTGTATTTATAGTAAGTCTCCTTCAAGAGGCTGTTAGGTAGTACAGGGGAATGAATGCTGAATGAGTCAGGCTGACAAAGGAACTAATCTAACCTCAGAAGATTAACTAGCTGTATAACTGGGCAGTCAATTAATTTCTAGTATGCTTCAGGTTCTTTATCTATAAAATTGGGAACAGCACCCCACCTCTCAGATCTGTGTAAGAGATATTTGCTATGCACTCGGCAAGACTTAAAGCACTATGTAAACGCTACAGTGCATTTGCTATTCTTAGCACAATAGTTGGTACATGTTTATCAAATGATTTTTCTGACTTCTCTGATGATCAAAAGTCACCTGTGTGAAAACTCCTGTGTGCCAAAGTATGGCACACAAATTGTTCCTGTGGATCTCTGTACACTGATAGGGCTAACAATCATGGATACAAGTTATTCTATAGTTAGTTACCTGCCCCCTCTTTAAACTGGGACTAGTCTTATCTTTTTGTCCAGCCACACGCAACATAGACATGACATCCTTTATGCCAGGTCTCCAGGGTAAATTCTTCACCCATGATATATGGTTGTCTGCTGATATACACAACTACCTTTTGAATAATCAACTGTATTTAAGTATTCATACTTCAATAAGTATGAATACTTGTTTCGTGTTTAAAAAGGTACTTTGGGCCATTGAAAAAACAGCAACAGAGGCCATACTCTGTGACAAGCTCACTACTGTCCATCTGCACCATCAGTCCAAAATTCATATTGTCCTAAGAGTTGATTATCTAACTACATGTAATCAGTCTGAACAATAGGAATTCTTACTCTATTTGACTCTTTCCTTTCTGGAGGATTTTGCCAAACTCAAACTTTACATTGCTCTAATCTGATCTTTAAAATCCAAATTATATTTTAACTTTTTAATAAAGAAATTAATGGGACAAATATTGATACATCTAAGAAATACAGAATGACAGAATATTCTTTTTGACTTATATACTAGGTAAAGTAAAACAATCTGATCTTTAAAATCCAAATTATATTTTAACTTTTTAATAAAGAAACTAATGGGACAAATATTGATACATCTAAGAAATACAGAATGATAGAATATTCTTTTTGACTTATATACTAGGTAAAGTAAAACAAAAATGGGGCTGGCAATACCTAACTGAAGAATACACATAAAATTGGTTCAAGGACACTAAAGCCAAAAGTAGCAATACTGAATATAAGAAATATTACATTTCATATACCTAATTATTCATATTTCTATTAAGTATCTTATGGTGAATTACTTACTATTGCACCCAACTGGAGTAATATAAAAAAATACATATATAAATCAGTGATTCTGACATCTGAAATCTCTACCAGTATGTTGTTGTTATCCATGTATACCACTATTAAGTAGTTACTATTAAGAATACCTTTTCTTTTCCTAATTTTCTTTTCCAGCTTTATCTTCTAATATCCTCTTTCAGCTGCAGTATTAATAGGCAATAATATAAATCAAGATCTAGCTAATAGCAACAGTGGGTATTGCAATGAGGAAAAACTAAGGAGAGGGTACACGTGATTCAGATTAGTCAAACTGAGAAGCTCAGCTCTGAAAGCTAAGTGAGATGCATCAAAAAAGATATGTACTTTAAAATCTTCAATTGCCACTTTAACATTCCACTGAAAGGTAACAACTTTCAAGCTAGATATGATTTGCTTTGTTTTATTAGAAAAAATACTTAGGCAAGGGCTACAATCATCTGTCAATTATGAATGACTTACAAGGACATGAAGCAATAAAATAAAAATACAGATACAAATTATATATCCGATTACTGGCAATTTCATAACAAATTTAAGATAACAATGGAGATTGTAGGTTACTTTATAGGTACAGAATAAAGCAGTAGATGAAGTGCTCCAGCAAAAGAACAGAAACCAAAAGAAAATTCCAAAAAAAAAGAAATATCACATTGCTACAGAGTTTATGTATAATATTCTTATTAAACAACCTTTCCAGAATGTCTTACATTATTAGTGCTGTAATTGCACTTCATTTAATTTCAAGATTCATTATTTCTAGAGAGCTTTTTTAACCCACTGGAACCAAGAAGGTCTCGCGTTTATTTTTTTTTTTTTACTTAAAAAAAAAATTTTATGTAAATGCAAAATGCACTGTCTATCATGAAAATTCACATCTTGGAACCAAAGGGTTAATTCTAAATTTGTCTCTTCTTTAAAAAATTTAGTGTAAAAACTGCTGGTTTTTTATATTTACTGTAGTAAAGTGAAAACTCCTCAATTAGGAGGATTTTATGCAGTTTGACTGCACATTGCCACATACTTTACAATAGGTCCTTCTAACAGTAAGGAAATAATTGATTTCACGGTCACTGTCAGAAATGAGTGCCATAATTCTATTATGGATACTGTTCATCCCTCAAAGACTTCTGGAAGGATGTTCAATGTATTTCATTCTTACAACAGATATTAACAGTAGTACATAGTCCCTTAAGTCTCCAAAAGACATTTATTGTTAAGAAAGGTGCTTTATTAACAATTCTTCTGGCAGCACTAGTGAATTACAATATCCTTCAATATTATTTCTACCATAATATATACATTTAACTTTCATGCCTCTAGAAAAACATCTACAGTACATTTCATAATATAAAAATATATTACAAATCTGCTGAATTATTTACAAGCAATGTTCTATTATCTCTATGCAACATTTTTGTCTCCAAACAAGACTAACAAGTTACACAATTTTCTATTTTTTTAAGTTTAAAAAAATCCATATGGCTTCTTGCATAATAAAAGCAAGAAAGTGATTTTTTTTTCTAAATTTTCCCAAACCAACTTTGGTGCATAAAGAATTCAATTTCCAGAAATGTAAAAAAAAAAAAAAATACAAATTTTTTTCTTACATCAGAAGAAAAATCAATTGCTTTTCTCATGAAAAAAATCGGTCTTAAAATGAAAAACACCAAGAGTATTCAAAAAATTTGAAATTGAGGTTTTTCAAAAACCATTAACAGATTCATTATATAAAGTAAATATTAACATACTGTAATCCATGAGAAAGCCCTAATCCTGAAAAGGGAGTCACCAGACATACTGCAACACTCTTAACAGTTAAGTTTCAGCCCTAATTCGATAGATGAAATTTTTGGTTGATTGCAAATGACGTTCACTGTTTGCTTAAATACAAATTGAATACTTTTCTTATCAGAGTTCTGCAAAAGAACACAAATGGCAACCAATCACATCTATTAATCATAATTGAAATAAAATTATCTCCTGATAGTTTTCACTGTCTTATAAATATCTTAATTGAGTTTTAAATCAATGAACACTGTAGAGACAAACATTCTTAGAGTGTTTTAGAAATTGGTTAAGGGCACAATTTGCAATAATTTTTTCAAATATGAACTACTGGAATCACTAAAGAAAAGCAGCTTAAAGCAGCAAGCATGCAAAGCTTTTAAGAAGTTGTTCCACTAAGTTGCCAGAAGAGTGGTTGCTCAGTCTCCCCCTGTACCATTGGATATACAGTAATATATTAATACATTCCACAGAAGCATCTACTTCATTCACAGAATGTTTACACTAAGCATAAATATTATCTCTAAGTACTGGGGGAGGGAGGAGAAAAAGGAAGGGGTTGACTCTAATGTGCAACTTGATTCCTAAAGCCAATGTCAGTGACTAAGACTGTAGGGATCCCCCGCTTGTTTGCTTTACTTATTTATGTATTATTATTTTTTACCTCTTCAACCTCTTCTGCGGCATTGTTCTGGAAGAGAGAAAAGATAGGTCTTTTATTGTAAAAGGTTTTCAAAACAACGACGACGACTCATGACGGGTGACTTTATAGCAAGATACATACATACAATTTCTTACTTTTGACAATTTCGCATGTAATCTATTCAAGTTATTAGGATCTACCGACTATTAACCTGCTGCTAAAACTTCCTGGTCAGGTTTACTAGTTCACCCTATATCAGAAATTTGATTCTTTAGACAAATATTGATGCTTAAGATGACAAGCGATTCTAATGATGAAAAAAGGTTAGAAAGCATCCCTTTAATGTAGTTTACATATCTTTGCTAAGGCTTGTTTCATTAGACTAATTTGTCAGCTGCATTTTATACACACACACACACACACACACACACACACATAAATGTTTTCCTCAGTTCCTTAAAGGTACATAGCTCCCTAATGATATAAAATCAAAAGAATTTTAGAAATGGATGGGAATTTAGAAATATCTCAGTCTAATACCTAAACCTGCACACATATACAATGAGACCTAACTAAACTACAAAAATGTCCTACAATCCTCAATCATAACAGCCTTCCCAATCCTAACTGGAAAGCTTCTGTGAAAGTAGTACTATGCTTTTCTATGGTTAAATAGTCAACCTCACAAGAGTGCTTCCTTTATGCAGAGGAAGCAAGATATAAGGGGAAGTTCCTGTCAAAGGTGAGAAGGGTCAAAAGAGAGGGAGTTTAGGTCTTTGATGATTTTAAGTAGGGGAGATATCCACCGTGGAAATCCTGGATGCAAACTCCCTCAACAAATGCACATTAGTAACTAATCTATAACTTATAACTTTTAAGAATTGCTGGGGCACTCACAGGTTAAGGGATTTTCCTACAGTCACATTTTATGTCAGATACATTAATGAAAGATCTTCCTGACTGGGGATTTTTCAATGCTGAATGCCTCCATAAAGACTGAAAGAGTCTAAGGTAGCATCACAACTCTAGTTTCACAATTTAACTGTTTTTTGATATAGTAAATGTAATATTAGCAACTAAATACTTATTTTCAAGCACCACATATATAGTCTTGAGAAAACCTGAATAAAGGTTTAAGTAAAATGATGGTCAATTTTTTTTTAAATGCAGTAAACTGATGTAAGGAAGGAGTGGGATTATCATATGGGATAGAGAAGAATACAAAATCAGTATACATGGACTCTATGCTCAAAGCTTTTGCTTATATACCTACAGGAATAATGGCTGAAATGAATTGGTTATTTCACCACTTTAAACTCCAAAGGGTGAAAAAGAAGAGAAATTAGAGCAATTACTTTGTTATGTTAGGATTCAGTTCTGAAAAATGCTCAAACAAAATGAACTAGGACACTGTACTTGAAAATGTCCAAAATTAAAATATTTCCATTTATTAGAAGCTCCACTCAAAAATCACCAATTTATTGAGGAATGAAAAGAAAACAAGTGAAGATATGTTGGCCATTATAGATTACAAATCAAGTCAATGAAAATTTATTAAGTTCCTACTGTATGTAATGCAACGTGCTAACTACTATATTATTTTAGTCCTGTAGTTATTTACCAAAGATTAAAGTTACACAAATAACTGTAACTTATATTACACATAAGAATATGGTTTCCTTAATCAATATATCTAAACTTCTTACAGCACTGGAGTATTTTTTAAAAAGTCTTTGAATTCTGTGAATTATGGTATAAGCACAGTACACCAATGCAAAAGGTCAGATTTAAAAAAAAAAAATCATGACCATTTTAAGCGGATAAACTTAAATCATTGTGTCACCAAAGAAACATTTTTTGAAAATCAACATTGCTTTAACACTTGAACACTTGATATGCACTATCCTTCCCTCCCCCACAGTCTTACCCGGGGAAAAAAAAAGAGTACTTACATGAAAAGTACTGATCTCAAAATAATACTACATGTATTACAACTGAACAATACTTAAGATAATTTTGGACTTGAAAAAATTGGCATACAAACCAGTATGTGATCTTAACAGAAGTGATCTTTCAGGATTCCACTGTATGTACTTCTTTTACTAGAATTTCTGTACACCAAGCACAAAAAAGTAAAATACACTTGGTAAATAAACACATTCCCTCTTTCTCAGTAACTAGATTTCAGTTCATGAAGGTAGATTAGTTAAGAATTTTTTAAAACCTCAGAACTTGCTGGGCGCTAACCAAGATTGATATTCCTGCCCTAACAATCTGTTGCATTAATTTCAACATACAATATTTTTTAAAAAGCTTGGTGAATCTTAAATTATTATGCTTTATAAAGGAGAATTTCAAAATGAAATTACCTGTATATGTTTGGGTCCAAAAGCAAGGCAGTGTCTTTGGGTAGCTTTGATAAATGAACTACTTTAGTTTTAAGTTGATGTCGTTCACTTTCATTTACCCACACATCAGGCAAACTATGGGGAAGAAAACAAAACATTTTTTCAAAGATCAATTCCATCTTACCACTATGTTAAATGGAAAATGTACAATTATAAACCTTAAAGGACAATCTGGCTTTAAAAACACTGTTGCTGGAAATTTATGAGAGGTGGTACTTCTTAACAGCTTTTCTGTGTCAAAAGTCATAGCTGTTAATGTTAAGTTACTGGTGTCAAGTAAATATTTCCTTTCTGATATGAAAGATTAAAAATTTTGACATAAAAGCTCTACGAATGGCCTGCATTCTTATCTTTATTAAATGACATATTCCTCCACTAAAATTTTTTTTCCCAGATTTACAAACTCAAATTTCATTACTATTGGAAAACTAGATCAAAATGTAAACTTTAATTCCACAAGGATTTAACATAGAGTCTTTTTGAAGCCAGCCTTCAATGAATGATGCCCCTATCTCACTGTCATCCTGCCTACCTCCCCAACCCACACAAATAATTCTGTCAACTTCCTTGTCTTTCATTTTCTGACCTTCAGTGCATCGTCACCTATCCCTCTCTGCCAAGTTAAAGAGGAACCACGGAGGCCACAAGCAATGTAATGCCCCATGTAATTCAATCTTATTAGTTTTAAATGTCAGATGAGTTCAACTGCTCAAAATCTAGTGCAGGGCTTACATGGCCTACTTTCTGAAGCTACAGATATTAGCCAAATGTTCAAATATAAATCCTTAACAACATGGAGAAACAGCTCAAGAAAACACTACTTGTGTAATAAAAAACACTTGTTTGAGAAAATACAGGTGGGAATATTTGAATCTCAACATTTATGTATGACAAGTTATACAAGTAAAATGATCAATTCCATCTCATACATTCTATCCATGAAGAAATGTAAAGGCTAAAAAAGTGAAAAATAACCTCCCCACAATCAAAGTGATTACAAGTGGTAGAGTTCAAACTAGAACTCTAGTCTCCTGAATCTCAGCCCAATTTGTTTTCCTACTACACTATTACTATCTACCTACTATATCTATAATGTACTGGTATGTCCAAGAATCTTACTCCCCTCCACCTCCAAAAAAGCGAAATATTAAATAGTTTAGTACATGTAGAAGAATATGAAATTGGAGCTCAAGTATTAAAAGAAAAATATTTAGGAAATGTTTACCATTATCATGTTCTAAAGATCTAGATACTAACCCAACAGTAGTTCATGTCTACAATACTTACATGTCTTCTGGCATCCAATGAAGCAGCAGTTTTATCTTTCCAGAATCTTCTTTTCTCTTGGCTATTACCTATTGATTGTATTAAAAATGAGAAAGAAATGAGCAAAATGTACATTTAACATAAGGAAAATTGCATGTGTCTCTCCCACTTCCTTCAATATCAATCACTCATTATGCCACATAATCAATTGGAATCATTTTTTTTTAAATGGCCTCCCTACTTAATTCAGTAGGGATGTAAAACATTTGTAATTATGGTATACCAAAACACTTTATTTCAAGAATGAAATGTGAAATACAGAATCCATTTATAAGTTGGTTTTTCAATTTTACCTCCAAAATACTATTTGAAAAGCATTTCTCAACTGACAAGTTAAAAGGTGAACAAAAAGGTCTACAATTTCTTCATGTTTTTTAAGTAAGATTTTCACTAAGTCAAGGTATTTTCTACATTATTCCTTGAGCTTGAGTCAATGACAAATAGCCTATAAATAATGACTAAGTCAAGATATGACTAGCTAAGACACATCAGTACCTAAAACTACCTATGCTAACCAATGGAACATGTTCTCTAATTATTGTCCTTTTACATATGAAACTAACCAATGGTGACTTGAATTTAATAGTCCATACATGAGTCATTTAAGTGTCAATCATTTTCAATGAAAATTAGAATTATATTCTAATGAAGAACATTCCCAGCAGACCATCTAATTTTTGCCTATTAGAGATTTAATAAGTATAAATGTTTCCCCTGGAACTTTAAACCTTTAAAATATTACCTAAGTCCATTCCAAAGGAAAAATTTAACTTTAGAGAAGTTTAAAGGATTCAAGATAGTTAATCTTAGCCTAGTATACTAAAATTTAAAGCTTGACAAATAATTACTAGGATTCTGCTGACCTCTTCTGGAGAAGACAGAAAAGCAAGTTCTTCAAGGCAAATGAACTGAATACAGTAAAGAATTTTTTCCTAAAGACTTTCTCACCAAAAGGGTGATGATTAAGATACTTCAAAAAAAAACTGTTTTCTGCCTCCTATAAGACTGGACTCATTTGCACAAATTTTTGATTAAGAATCATGTGCCTTAGCACACTGTAGGACTTTAAGAATTCTCTCAAACATTATAAAGCAGTTCTTCTATTTGCTTGCCTTAGTGTCTAAAATCAACCAACTCTGCTTCCCAAAGCAAATACTTTATTCTGGGGTTTTGTCTCCATCACTAAGGGCACTGTACTCAAGAGTACTCATATTTGCCTTCAATGAATGGTTTAAGCATGGGGAACACTTTTCTTTCTTAACTATCCTGCCCTTTCACCCTATCACCAGCAGCTAGTCAGATAATACTTGGCTTTATTATCTGCCTCCGGACACCATATATAAAAGGGGTCATTAGGAAGCCAGGAGATACCCACAATAGTAACCAGGATGTAAGGAGACAAGAAATATTGTGAGGATCACCAGAAGGAAACTGAAAATGTTGTAGTCTAATAAGAAATGTTACAGGTAATACTCAAATTCTTCAAATATCTAAGAGGATTATGAAAAGACTTGTTCTGCTTGTCAAAAGACAACAAAACCAAAGATGCTCTAAGTAGAAATTAAGGGGAAGCAGACTTCATTTCAGTGAAGAAAAGCTATGGAACAATTTGAGAACTGCAAAATAGCAAGCCTCAGGATTCCGTACTGTGTTTACCCATCGGCAGTGTAACCAAAGTTTATGATTTGGATAGGGAATGGGCTTGGGAAAATAAAATTAATGTATATAAACTCTTAAAATCATCAACTGGGTTTATCTGGTCCAATTGAAGCCTTTGCAAATTAATTTCTCCAGTGACTACTACTACCTTTCCTCAGAAATTACCTTCTATTTACTTTTTACATAAAAAGCCCATAATTCTAGGTCACTGTAGTTTCCAAATAGAAACTCAAATCTCCTTGAGAATTTTATGAATTTCATTCATAAAATGCCTACCACACAGCTGATAGCTGATAATTTAAGGCAAAAGTTATGACAATAAATTCATATGCAGCTTTCTTTTTTATTTCAAATTCAACAGTACATGCACATTTATAGATGAGCAAAAAAAAAAAAAAGAAAGAAAAAAACAAAGCAATACTTACAGTACTATGAAAAACAACACTGTGTCCCTTTCCTAAACTTTCTATATGGGCTGCGAGGTTAAAGCATATGGCTCGATGTCGTATTGCATCCAGTGTCTGTGCATCAAAGAAGTCATGGGGTCGTGCTTAAAAAAAAGTATACAATGGTTTGGTTTTTTTTTAATTCAACCTATAATGCAACAACTGTGCATGATGCAGCTACCTGCCCGAGAAACATTCCCTAATCTTCCCCCTTCCATAAAAAAAATTAGTGACAAAAAAAAAAAAGGTAAACCTACAAGCATATGCTTAATTGCTGAAATGTCAGAGGAAGTTTCAGCCCTCCAAATCGCCAATTTCCTTCTGGATATTTTACATAAAATGTCATAGAGGCGTTATCAATATCAAAAAAATCAAGAAGTCCAAAACTGTTTCTTCCTCCAAAGCTTTCTCTCTTCAAAATACACACACACACACACAATATATATATATATATATACACACACACACACACACACATATATACACACATATACACACACATATATACACAGATATATATCGATATACATAGATATATATCTAATATGCTCTCAAATTTTAACTATTTCCACCCTTTATAAGTCTTGAATCTAACCCCCTTTCTCCTCAGCTATTACCACAGTATTTTCTCAGAGATTAATCCAACAGTCTGCTAACTGGTCTCCTTTCCTAAACTCTCTTACCATTCTTATCCATCCATTACACTGATGACAAATTTTCTGTAAGCATAGATTCAACCCTTGACTTAACTTCCTATATTATCTCTAGGATAAACTATCTTTCAAAGTCAATTTGGCTTTTGCTCTGTTCCTCCCTCCATTTGCCATCTCCTTCCCTTTGCAGGGCCCTACGCCTAGAATACACTCCCTCTTATCCTTTGCCTCAGTGAAGTTCCTTTCTTAAAGATTCATCATTTTCCACAAGATTTTACTGACCCCCAACACATACACACAGCAACCCCCAATTGTATTGATTCTGTTAAGGAGTTTAACACATGGTGTCTTCCTCACCAGAATATGAGTTCCTTAAGAGAGATCATGTTATTCATGTCCTTTGCAACATAAACAATGCTTAACACACAGAAGGAATTTAAATGCTTGACTGATTTTAAACTATTGTCTGAAGATGAAAATGTTTAAGTTAGATAAAAAGTATTCATTTAAAATTATTTTAAATTGTTCAAAATGATTGAGTATATTTCTCAAATATCAATCAATGTCATAAGACATAATCGGAAATATATACATTATATAATCTCAAATGGCTTATTTAGTTATCACAGAACTCGGATAAAACCACTGTTTATTTTGTTTTTTAACCAATGTTAAAAAAAAGTGCAGTGATCGGGCAACTTTAGGCACTTAGCTGACATAACTGCTGCTATCCTGACTAAATAAGTTCAACAGAATCAAGCCTAAAAGCCTTCCTGTCAACTCCAGGCCCTACCTACCTTCAAATCCAAGATCATATCCTTTTTTAATATCCAGGGCGAACGCAGTTCACACTGGTTCAACTGCTTTGACTGCCATGAATTCCATCTCTATTCTGCAGTACGTGCAGTATTTGTGTTGTTGAATTTGGAATTTTGATCAAGGTTCAAACACAGGCTGTCAATGATAACTAAGGGAATCTAAGCTAGTCACTATAATTCTCTAAGCTTCAAGTTTTATTATATGTAATATGAAATGAGAATGTTGGATCACTTTCCTGTCATTCACCAGTCATCAAGCCATTTTTTTAATTGAGGTTTTGTTCTTCTAAGTCTCCCTCAATACCACCAACCCCCCGCCGAATACTCTTCCTTATTTCCAATTATCAGTATCATATGTAGAAAATTTCCATCATCTTAATTAAACCCTTCTTCTTCCAAACCTCTCTATTTCTGTTCAGGATACAACCATTCACTGTCCATCCAAGTTCTTTTCACTCCTTCACACCTAAAGGCATTGAATATATCTCTAAATCATCTCCGATTCTTTCTCTTTACTCAGAGTCTTTCTGCACATCCCTATTTCCAGTCTCTGCCTTTTCTATTTTTATCCTTCAGCTACAGTTGCCAAAATTGTCCTCCTGAAGCAAAAAGTCTAACCAAGTCACCTATTCAAATAAACTTTAGTGACACCTCTAGGATAAAATATGAATTCATTATCCATCATAGCTCTCCAGAATCTAGTCAAACAACTTTTCACTCTTCGCTTCAAGATTTCCAAAAATCTATTCTATGAATTTTCAGAATACTTTTCAAAGCTGAGCTCAGGTACTACTTTCCTTGAAGACTTCACTCATGTGACCAATTGCTATTATCTCTCCCTTTCCTCCAATTACCTTGCATGACATTTGTGTAAATATGTGTAGCCTCCCTCACAAAAAAATAACACTAGTCTGTTTTATGTGTTCCATTCACTGCATAAAGGACTAACAGAAACCTAAAATTTTTTGCTAAACTGAACAAAGGCTCATTAATGTCATGTGGTTGTGAATTAAGTGATGGACTTGAAGTCTGAAGTCAATTCTTAACTCACACTCACCAGTCACTCTTACTAGATGTGCAACTACTTCTGGGCCTCTATAACCACAAGGAGTCAAACCATTGTTGAAACTTCCCCTCTTCCCTACAGTAAACCCCTTGCTCCACTCACATTCCTTCTCCCATTTATTTCAAGGCAACTTACATAAATTTTCACCCTATTTCCTCCATTCTTAAGAGTGATCCTACCTAGATTTTTAAGACATGCAACTCATCTTTCTCTAATTTTTACCTATAATCAAAAAATTATCTTCCTCCTTTGTAGCAATTTGCCTACATGTCTCACTTCTTCACCAAGACTATAGGCTCCTTGAGAATAGGGATCATAACTCTTTTCTCTTTTGAATTCTGCTCAACTCACTGAGTTGATACTACATAAATGACATGCTTATGCATCACTTTTTAAGTTTTATTGGCAAAAAAGCTAAAGGAATATATTATGAATGAAATTTTCTTCATAGTGTGAGGAAAACAGCTCAGGACAATTCCTTAATATGGAGTCAGGACTTCATCTAATAATGAATGCCTGTAATTCTCTTCAAATCTACATTAACCATGAACCTACTACATGATCACACAACATGATACTAGTGTGATCAAGCAGCTTTATATTCTACCTATAGGAAAGTAATAACAATGTAATAGGCCTCTTACCTTTAACTACCTACGATTTAGGGGAGATTTTATTATACTCTTCATTGCATCAATTGAGAACCATCCCACAACACACACTAAATTAAACTGACTCCTAAGCAATCTGTATTTTCCCGCCAGGTATACTTCTTGAGTTCAAATACAAATTTATCTAAGACATTTTTTAATTTACCCTTTTTTAAATTTATGAGAGAACCCAAAGATGTTATTTTAAGGTCTGGCTAGATAAATAAAAAGACTATAGAGACAAGGTAACTTTTATGTCATGACAAAATAAAGTGTCAAATATTATCATAATTATTTCAAGAATATTAAAATTCTTTCCAAGGTAACACCCAAAAGTTAACCTCTCAGGTTAAATACTTACGTAATGAGCGTCGTCTTTTATTCTTTAACTTCCTCCGCTTGTTCATTCCAGCTTTAGAAGGAGATTCCTCTTTGGCCTTTGGCTGGCTGGCAACTTTTGAAGAATTCTGCTGACTAAAATGTGTGGGTACATGTCGAGCTAGCCCTCCCTGAGATGCAAAACTGGCATTGCAACCACCAACAACACACTAAAAAGAAAAAAAGATGTCATGAAATTCCTAAGTGAAAGCTATTTGAGATTCAGGAGGTTCCAAATTTATTTAGGAAAAAAAAGCAGGCTTTCCAAACCAGAACTTCTCATCTCAATAAAGTTTTCAAGTTCTTATAATTATAAAAAGGGAAAACTACAAGTTGCAGTATATTACCCTGTCATCATTTTATTGCTGTTTTTGTTCAATAGGGACTCAATATTTTTTATCAATTACACAAAATAACTGTGGCAGCAGAAACTATTTATTTACAGTTTACATTTAACTACCTCTACACCCTCACAGTCTGTTGATGGAAACTGCTAGGAATCAGGATCAAAATATTGGGAGCAAATTAAAACTAGTTATATGAAAAATGTAAATCACTATTGATTAGTGAAATGCAAATTAAAACAAATCTGAGGTATCATCTTCATAATTATCAAACTGGACAACATGACAGAAAAACAAAACTGAAAAATAACAGGATATGGAAAAATTGGGATAACAAATAGTGCAAAAAACTGATGTGAGTTGGAAACTAAGTTCAAAATTACTGTTCACAGTAATTGGATGTCCAAAGGGCTATGAAACTCTATACCACTAAATAGGTCCTATAGCCCCCAGAGATTTTTTTAAAAGGGTGGGAAAGAAGAGAACCTATTTGTATCTCTGTGAATAAGAATTAGAAACTGACAGTGTACCCATCAATAACAGATTACTGTGCTTTAAGAGAAGAATATTTTCAGAAGACTTAGATGAACTGATGCAGAGTTTAGTGAGAACCAGAAAAACTGTACAGGGTAACAACATACTGTATAATGACCACCTGTAAATGTTTTAGCTATTCTCATCGATTAACAATGATCCAGACAATCTCAAACAACTTATGAAATACTGGCTCCAGAAAATAAAAATGATAGAGACTGAAGTATAGTACTTTTCACTTTTTTTTACAAAATGAAAAGGAAATCTTTTACATGTTTAATAACCTAGTATCAGATTGCTTACCTTCTCATAGAAAGCTGAGGGTAAGAGGTATAGAATTCGAAACTTTTTTTAATGTTAAAAATAGGGGAAAGAATTATTTAAAAAGAAAACATTAGCCTGCATTATGCAACTGATTCTAATTTTGATCACAATGGTGACCAAAAATTGGCCTAAGTTGACTGTGATTAAAAATACCAGAACTACTTTGTAATGCTACTAGCTTCACCTAATTTAGCTTCAAGTATCCACACTGGCTCTAGCACAAAGGAGTCTCCAAGGGTAACTGTGGACCTCGTCTCACAAGAGGAATTCCTACTACAAATGTTTCCACCTGCACAGGTCAAAGGCAAATTTTTACCACTCTCTAATAATATCAACATTAAATGTCCCAAAACATAAAGAAAAGGAAATTCTTTCTCACTCATTCTAATTCTTATTCTCCTTCCCTCCTTTCCAGAGCTGACTGACAACAGTGGAGCTGGCCACTAATGAATATGTATATTTTACCAGGGTGTAGCATAATTTAGTTTAGGAAAGTATTCCATGGAACATTAATAGTAAAAGATAGACCAGAATCCCCCACCCCAAAAAATGCACCTAAAGTCAGTACACAATTAAAGTATTCAAACTGAAACAACATATCATTTTAGGTACATAACAAAGTTGGTATAATCAATTATTTAAGTTAAATACAGATAACTTTCTGGTGACCTTATGGAAGGAGCTTTGAGTTTTCTTACATGGAATGTCACTATATTAAAATATGCCCCCAACATAACAGCATGGATATGCTGGATTTATGATCCCATTCAAATTTAATGATCAATAATTAGAAATGGATAAAGGAAATCATTTAAAGTGATGCAAAGGAAAATTTCAAAACACAAAAATGAAAAATATCAATAAAAGTGTAGTTACCAAAATTTGCAGTATTATCAATAAGTGGTAATATTATTGTTTGATTGCAGCTGTCATAGCTATCTATGCTGAATCAGAACCAAGAAGTAGATGATGAGAAGCTTTATGACAATACCCCACACCCTGGGTCACTCACCTAGTGGTAAGGTTGTGACTGGGATACAAGTAAGTAGGTCACCTAGGGTACAACAAGCTAAGGAATGCAACTTACGATACTCCCAAAAATATTCCTAGCTCAGGCCTATCTAGTACCTTGCAAACAGAATATAATGTGGGTGTTCAGAATATAAAATATAATAAAAACAATTTTACTTGTGAGAGGCCTGGAGTCAGAAAGAACAGAGTTCAAATCAGGCCTCTCAATCCCTCCAGCTGTGTTGACTCTGGGGAAGTTACTTGGTCTATCTATGTCTCAGCATCCTCATCTGAATATAATAAGCATTTCCCTTCCAGAGTTATTGTGGGGATTATGAGGTTATAAGTAAAGCTCTCAATGAAGTAGCTTTCTTATAATAAGCAATAAATATCCTTTCAAATAACATTTAAGAACATAAAATTTATAATCAACTCCTCCAAACTTTTATACCTTGCCCTCCTCACCACTCCTCATCTTTAATGAGTTGCCATCCCTCATCAGAATACAAGTTCCTTGAGGATAGACACTTTTGATTTCTATTTCTGTTCCCAAAGTTAACACACTGCTTGTCATATGGTAAGCACTTATTAGTATCTTGACTCCTGAGCATTACTGGCAGTTTATGAAATGGATCTATTTTATATCACACCAGAACTTTTAGGCACTAACTTCAAGTGGGCCTTTGCTACTGCTGGGGAAAATCTTTTCTAATCAATTCCATTTTTACAGTTGATGACCTAAGCTCCTACTTCCCTGCATACTTCCCATAAGTACCGGTTCAGTTTCTTACTCTAATTCTTCAAAACATGACCACCTTCTCTCTCTTCCTCTTTGGAGATAATATATTCCTTCTTTACTATAGCAAAGACCCCAGCAGTCTCCCTAATCTTAAAAAAAAAATTGAACCACTCATTTCTTTCCTGTTTATTCTATTTAAAGTTCCATCTATTTCCCATTACTGCTAAAGTTCTGAAGGTTGTTACCTTTATAATCTCTACAGCTAAAGGCTCTACTTAAGACCTTCTCACCTACCCTACTCTCAAATCCCTTAATTGGTCTTCATGCTTGTAATTCTCTCCCCTCCATTCTCCAATTCATACTCCACACAGCTGTCAAAATAATCTAAAGTTCAAGTTTGATTATATCATTAAAGTTTCAGTGGTATCCACTGCCTTTAAGAAATTCTTTAACTTTGTTATTTTAAGGGCCTGTACAACTTGGCTACCCATGTACCATTTCCTGTCTCTGTAGTTAAAGCCTTTTCTCCAACCTCAATGCATTCCTTGCTCATCTCTACCTCAGAAAACCTTCCTTTAGGGCTCAAATGAGGTACCATTTCCTCTATACCTATAAATTGCTAGCTAGTATAAATTTTTCAATAATAGGTACCAGTTCATATATATCTTTGTATAATCTATACCAAGCACAGTCCTGAACAAAGCATACACAAATCCTACCTATCCTTCTGACACCGTAAGAAACTGGATGTTCCCCTATCACATCCTTCTTTCTCTCTTCCAAAATCCTAAAATCAAACAGAACAGAACAGATCCTCAACACCATGCTCCCAAATCTACCCAAGGCTTTATGATCCCTACCAATAGTTTAAGTTTCTACTCTAAGTACCATTACTCCCGAGAGAATTCCTTATGAGTAAATAGCATAAATCCAGGTTAGTCAATCTACAAAATTAGTGACTAAGTACTGTGAATGTGAATTGCTGATATCTATGGATTCTTCATATTTTTTGGTTGGAAGATGATGACATCTTGGGTGCTTGGCACATAAATAAATTTATGACAAAGAGAAAATTCTCCACATCAGTTATTCAAAAGGAGAACCAATAGTGTATATATAATGCCTATGAAAAAGTTACCAAAAGGTAACTAAATCATGACTCCAGAGAACAAAGAAACATTTCTATAAAAAAGGCAACAACTTTTTTTTTTAATGGAAACAATCAAGACCTTTTAAAAGTATAATTACTAGGGGCAGTATCATCATTGTACTCCTTCTCTTCCCGGAAGTTTACAACCTGTGGACCTGACACATGGTGAAATGAATATAGATACAACTACTCCCTAAAGGAAGGGGACTATTTCAAGATATGGATAAAATACACTGCAGTACAATTATGCAGATACATGTGTAGAATAAGCTAAAGATTAATATCTTTGGCATTTTTAGTCAATCTATGAGATACAGTATTAATTTTTTTTAAATGAGACCTGTAAATAAATATAAAAGATAACTGAAGCATCTGTCAGTTCTAAAGACTTCATGAGCATGCACAAGCCATAATCACAATATTCTTGTAAATATACAGAAATTCCCCAATACAGAACAAAGTTTTTTCAGCACAGACCCAAGGAATAGAACAAAAGTTTCCAAAATTATTGCTAGCTGTCTTCCCTACAGTAGGTTATTAGCCAGTTACATTGTTATGGATTACAGATTTATTTATATCATCTTTTAACTTCAGTCATAAAAGACCTTCAAGGGAAAACTATCTCTACTCCCCCGACTCTTCAAGTAGGCTCAAGTCCCACAAATAGAAAAATGGCTGTCAGGACATGAACTCAGGTCTTCTGAATGCAAATCCACTTTCCTTTGTAAAATATCATTCATTTTAGGCCACATAGTCAATAAAAGAAAAGATTAGGACTCGCCTCCCCAGGTCTTCTAATGTCTATTTAGAACTCCACAGAACCCTTACAATTTATATTAAAATAAGACAAGAAATTTCTTAAAGATTTGGTAACATTGTTAAGTTTGACAGCAAATTCACTTTTTTCCATTTTTCATCTTAATATTCTTTGGTATTTTCATGTTAGTTAATGTTAGTTATTTTTTTTAACAATTTGCAAAATCATTGGAAACTGACTTCTGGCCAACCGTTCTTCATCTTCAATTGTTCAGAAAATGGGTATCATTTAAGACTTAGCAATGTTTTCATGGCAATGAAATGAAGCTGGGGCAGAAAATTCAAAACTATACAAAAATCTAAAATTATACTAACAGTAAATAAGCAACTTATTACTGATGTAGAAGGCTTTCTACATGGCAGCAATGACTTATTAAGAACAAAAATGCATGCAAAACTAAAATAAAAATGAGGAAAATATACTGTGGGCAAATGAAACAGATTATAGGTAAAAAGGATCTATTAATCCTACAGAAAAGGATTTAGTAGTATCACCAGAAGAGCTACTGAGAAGCAGGTAAACCATTTAACGAACACTTGACAAAAGATCCAGGAAAGATCACGGATCCATTTATTTAAACATTCATGTACTAGAATGAGGAGACCTAAACTGGCCAGATTGTGTATTTCTGGAGCACAAGTCACAATCTCTTTATATCTTGAGCTCCTCAGATTTTTCTCCCAACACTTGAGTCTAAGAAGAAAATAAAAACCTAGTTCTTGAATTTCAGGAGTTATTCTGTAACAAAAGAAATTATTCGTTAACAATACAGAGGCAACTAGAGGTGGCAGAATGGAGTCAGGACTTGAGTTCAAAGCACTTGCTAGCTGTGTAACCCTGGGCTACTCACTTAACCCAGATTGACTCACACAATGCCCCCTCAACCCAAACTACAAAATCATGTTGCAAAAACTGTTTACCTTGAAAGGTTTGTCTCCACTGTGTGTCAGCATATGCCTTTGTAACCAACTTTGACTCGTTGAAGGGGTGTTGTATACTTTACAACCTTTCCATAGGCAAACAAATACCTGTCAAAAACAAAAGCTTCATTAATTCTTGTGTAAAAATTTCAATAGGCATTCAATGACTTGATTTCAGTTAAACAGCAATTTTTTTCCAAAACTACTTTAAAAAATCATTTTTATATTCCAATTCTCAGAAACCAAATTCTTAAATATCAAACAATGCCTAGAGCAATTAAACAAAGTAGTTTTAGTATTCATAGTAATTAGAAGACACTATTTAGACAGCCTATGTTTATTTGCTTCTTTCTCAAATATACTCATTGTTGTCTTGAAAAAAGAAATCAAAAGTTAATTAAGGTTAAAAAGGGATTGGTTAACAAATTATATTTATGTATACTCCCCACAAAATGCATAATCATTAACAATTGACAACTAATAAATTGATTAGCTTTTACAAGTTAATTTTCTCTGGCTATAATTTAGCATGTTGACTTACTGTATATAAAACCAGCAAAATATTAACCATAACATTTTCTAAGAAATGTTAAAACTGAAGTAACATTTAATTCCATTTAAACAGCAAGTGTTACAGATAAATTTAATCATTTGATCACTTCAAGAAGATGGAACAAATATTTTCTTGGCGTCAAAGCTGTCTGAAAGCTTTAAGAAAAGCTGATAACTGATTAAATATGTGGGTTTTTCTATAAAACTTCATTATTACAAGCGTAGAGAAAATCTATTCTTATAAGTCTCTTTAAAAATTATTCTCAATAATTTTTATTATGGTGTAAAGAAAGCAAAAATTAGTACTTCATCTGTAAAACTCTTTATAGTCTAATGTTGAAAATACATTACCGTGGACAATTTTTATCCTTTGGCTATTAAAATAGATTACATTCTTGGGTATAGGCATGAGTATGACTGGGTTTTTTATTGTCCAACAAACATGTAACAGAGAAAAAGCCTCACCATCCCATTTCAATCTTATGCTAAGTGAGACAAAAATCACTGTGAAACTTAAAAATCAAATACTCTTCAACATCAGCAATGAAAGCAATGGTGAATTCATTGGAATTACTACCTTCAAAAGATGAGTACTATTCTTTTATCTAAAAGATGGATGCAATTAAGAGTCACACTTCAAAACACATAAACCTCTATATCATTCTGGATAAGAACAGAATACAGTGTAAAAAAAAAAACCAACAGAACAAAGGGAACAAAATTACAAACCAAACAGTTTTCAAATAAAGACAAATAATGCCTAGCAATCAAACTTTCAATAATAATTATTTTTGCTCAAAATATTGCACATTAGAGGTCTAAGAAATAACTTGAATATCAACTTAAAGGTAAGAAGGAGCTCCAATCCTGTTCATTAAACAGATTACTGGGCCATATAGGTCAAGTATGGTCTAAGTATTAAAATTTTCCCATCAAAGTGCCCTCCATGGGTTTTATGGTTCCAATTGTTTTCTAAGGTTTCTAGGAGTTTTATAGTTAAACTCATTTAAATCTAAATAAATAATAAAAGTACCACTAATGGAAGGAAGTAATTGGTTCCAATGAAAACTATTTCACCTACTTTTGCCTAAAAAACTCATCAATGGAATATTGGATTCATGCAATAATCCACACAATGGATTTTCTTCTATGTCACCAATTCAAAAAGCAACAGTGATATATATCCATGTACAGATTATACATTAATGTGTGTGTGTGTGTGTGTGTGTGTGTGTGTGTGTGTGTGTGAGAGAGAGAGAGAGAGAGATAGAGGAAGACAGAGAGAGGTGACACTTAAAATCTGGTCAGGAAATAGCCAACTCTTACGCTTTAACTTGTTTTTATTGCATTACGTTTAGGTTGTAGCAATTATGAAACCATGTAAGGGCAGCTACAACAATAAAAGTTCTGCTCTGATTGTGAATACTTAGCTAACAAAAAAAGCAAAAAGTAGTATGTGGTAGACAAAAGGAGATATTCTCTTACCCATTTTTTTGGGAAGCAACTCACTAAAAGAGCACAGGAGGGGAAAAAAGAACTCACTGCTATCTATCCAATTAAGTTTAAAACTTAAAGGAACCTATTGATAATTCAGTAAGTAGCAATGGGAATCCTTCAATTCTTTCCACTACAGCATTTTAGAAAGAAACTGATCATCTAACATTTTCAAATTGACTTCTTGCTTGTAAAATCAATTTGGAAGTAACAACCCTAAAAAGACATGCTATTTAACAGTACCATGGAAAAAGTCAACTTGGATTTGCTACATACAGATAATCCTCTGGATTCCTGGTCACAGGAATCTTGTGGCCACCAATAAGTCACATTTGCCCTTTCCTTCTAGGCAAAGCTTAGAATGGCTATGGATTCCTATTCAGAATCTTCCCTATTTAAAAAAAAAATGCTAAAATTCTAAAAAAACATTTACAAAACGCTAATTCAGTCTTTCTTTTTCTTTTATACTGAAGATTTCATTAAAGTAAGCAAATTTGTCTTTTATATCCAAGGTCATTGTTTTAGAATGGATAATTTCTCAATGTAAAGTTCATGAATATGAATTTAATAGTAGTTAATTCTGATAACAGAAATATAATCAGAATTATAATCTGTATCTGATCTTCAGAAATTCAAAATTAGTTTGACCTAAGATCTTAATAGACTATTCAAATAGAGTTAGCATCATCCATCTTTTGGAATTGTCTTGATGGAAAATGTTATCCAAATCCAGAGAAAGAACCATAGAGTCTGACTGTAGATCCAAGCAGACTATTCTTTTTGGTTATTTTTTCCTCTCATTTTTCCTTTTGTTATGATTACTCTCTCCCAACAAGACTAACGTGGAAATATGCTTAATATGATTGTACTGTATATCTTGTATCAGATTGTATGCAGTCTTGGGAAAAGGAAATTTGGAAAAATTTAGAAAACAAAATCTTATAGTGAATGTTGAAAACTAAAAAGAATGAAAGTCAACGAAGGTAGATATTAAGAGAAAAAAAATACTAGTCCCATATCCAAAATACTTGATGGAGAAATTTCATTCGCTAATGTATTTATAATGGATGAAAGTTTACAAAGCACTTTCTCATTCATGTATTATAGTCTAAAGCTCTGCTAAGTCAAAAAGTATTCCCATTTTCAGTTGATCCTCTACCTTGGTCTCTAAGTAACTCATTCTAAGACACTCACTTGGAGATAATGATTTAGTTTCCTCCTGCTTTGCTTTCCTTTCCTTTCCCCTCAGGAGCCCTGGCTCAGTCCCAGAACCCAGACATGATACTGGTGGTGCTCCAAGGAACTGTAGGAGACATTTTCTGCCCACAATTAGACATAATGATAAAATAAAGCCAATCAAAACATCATCTTTTTCTTAAGGAAGGTGAAGTATCATTTTAAAATGTGTGTTTACGTAAGATGTATGTAGTATATGTGTGTATATAAACGTATACATACACATACACATATTCACACCACCATAAACACACATAATATTAAATCTTAAGAGCATCTGTGAAAAAGAGTGAATATGGCACAATGGTCCACAAATATAAAATTGCTTACTACATGCCAGGCACTGTGATAGGCACTGGAAATACGAAGAAAGTTTTAAAAAGAAAAGCAGTACCTGCCCTCAAAGGTACATTCTAAAGGGGAAGAACAGGTAAATAACTAGGTAGAGAAAAGATTGTATGTATCTTTTGGTAAATGGATGGAAATTCAAAGGGAAAATACTTGCAGCTGCAAGGAAAGTTTCAGTCAGAAGGTAAGATTTGAGTTGTCTTGAAGGAAACCAGGGGAAGGAAGAGGGGAGGTGATGGGCAAAAAGCACTTCAAAGGCATGGGAAACAACCAGTGTAAAGGCCCCAAAATAGAAAATGAAAGGAATAGTCTGCTACAGAAGCTGAATTATAGTATACATGAACAATGAACTGTAATAAGACAAGAAAGGTAGGAATGGGCCAGATTGTGAAGAGCTTTAATTGCTAGGGAGCACTTTGCTGTATCTGCCACTGGAGATTTTAATAGAAAGTCACTGGTAGTTAAGTAACAAGGTGACACTGGCAAGTGCATGGAGAATGGTTTGCAGTAGTGAAACTTGAAGGGACATTCAGTTAAAAGGCTACAAAGAGTACAAGCAAAAAAATAACAGCCTAAATTAGAGTGCTAACCATATAAGTAGAGAAGGGAACAGATGGGAGATGCGGTCAAACACAACCAACTTTGACAAAGGACTGAATGTGTGGGGTGAAGGAAAGAGGAGTTGAAGGTGACACTTTGACTGGGGTGATGATGCTATAAAGATGAGAAAATATGATAAAGTTTTGGGAAAGAAAAGATAGGATGCTTTAACACATGCTAGGTTTAAGACACCTATATGGGGCATCCAGTATGTGCTAGAGTAAAGACAAGCCTGGTGACCACATGCAAGTCATAACTACTCACTATCCCCAGGAAATTCTAAAAGGATAGTTACCAAGGATATGAAAAGTTAAGATTTGCCCATAATTCTACAGCTATTAAGAATTTTAACAACTAGAAAAAATAAACTTAATCCTGACAGCCTTGATTTTATGAATGCAGAGATGACAAGCTAATGACACTGCATAAATCCAGTAACAGAACGAGGCAGTGACATTGAAAAGAACACTATTTGGAATCAGAGACCCCAGGTAAAGTCCTAGCTTTGACATTCTACTAGCTAAATGTCGTTAAGGTAATCCACTTAAATTTTTTGAACTTTTTATTTGTATTTGTAAAAGGATATTAATAGCACACTCACAAGGACACTGAGAGGAAAGTGCTTTGTAAACTGCTAAGGAGTACATAAATACAGGTAGTTATCCACAAGACTTTGGAAAAAGTTAAGGGGGAAATAATAGATCAAATAATGAGGAAATACTCAAGCATCATATTCATCTGACAAGAAACATCCTTCTAAGGAATACTGAAACAAAAATTTTAGTTCTTTGAAGAATGTTTTGTACCAGAGTCTCTTCAGATTTATAGTGCTCTAGTCTATACTATCTAGAAAGTTGCTATCTCAAAATGTAAGAGCAAGCTTAGCACTCTCTTGAGAATTCCAGCAAACCTTACTTTTTTTTCTTTAAGCACAGGCTTGTTCCTTAGTAGTACCTTACCTTCAAGGATCTTCTCCAGAATGCCCAAGATGAAGAAGGCTGGTACAAAACTGGGAACCAAGGGTAGTCTTATTCTCCTTCACTTTGGTCAATTTCCTTGAACAAATGTACCAGTGTATTTATTTGAAAGTGTGCATAATTTATATGGGCCTGTGTGACACTACAAAAAGATGCACCCCTCTTTCATTCAAACACTGCACACTGTAAGTATGTATATGCCATTTCCATGCAGGATTATTTTTAATATAACCAGTGCACAAAAATTTAATGCAACCTAACAGAGAATCTAACTGTGTATCAGGAAATTGCACTAAAAGTTCTAAAGCAGTAAAATTTATCCTCCAATAATGTTAATGAAATGAACTACTTCAGAACAATTTAAGCATGTGGAAAAAACATAATCCATTATTGCAGAAATTTCCTGATTACACAGCTAGATATCCATCATGTTGTATTAACATGCACTTTTTACAGTAAAATTATGCAAAAATATATTAGGAAAATAAAATTACACCTAAAGTGTTGAACTACACTCTCTTTGTTCTAAAAATTGTCTGATGGAAATAATAACAGCCTATTCCTCTGCAAGATATAAGGAAGAAAATTATCAATTTTAAAGAATTCTCATTTTTAGCTCAAATGAATTCTTTTAATATATGTAAAGAAAGTGCAACTTTGCACATTCCACACTACTACATGGAACACATCATGAATATGGGACAATTTTCTGCTTTGATAATAACCCAGTTACAAATGCGAAATTTGTTGAATGCTTAACCACACAAAATTATTTCCTACAAAAGCTATTTTTAAAGTTATGGAAGTATAACCTAAGACATTGAAGGCTACTTCCTCAAAATTATTATACATCCAAATCCATGATGACTATTTTCTCAAAGATTTAAAAGAGGTAGAATTCCTATCTCAACAATGGGGTGGTTGGTCTGCTTCAAGTCTTCAGACAATATCCTACAAAAAAGAAAAATAAGAAACCAACCAAGGAAGAGAGTTTACAAAAGAGTGAGAAAAGCTTAAGACAAATTACCAAAAGAAGGAACCATACAGATAACTTTTAATAATCAAGTTCCTAAGGAGTAATGGAGTAAAGGAGCAAAGTTTCTTAAGAAGAGTGGAAACCTAGTTGTACAGCATAAACAACTCAGGAATACTAAGTGGACAGATAGAAGGTACTTCAAAATCAGTCAAAACTTTTGTTACAATGTCTGAAACCCAGTCGTGCACAGAGGTATGGACCCAAGAATTCAATTCTTTTATGCTTTGGTTTTATATATTCAGAGTGCAGATTATATATGCACTCTGAATCAATAAATTATTTCTGGTACAAGAGTTGATGAATTAAATAAAGTTCATTTCTAATGAGATTATCTCTACCACCACTCCACCACCCCCCCAAACTAGAAGTTGTCAGTGGAGGTTAATTAATTACATGATATTCTGATAGAACTCTTCTACATCCAAACAGTGGTAAATGACACTACAAACATGAAAGTAAAAGGCTTGACTGGAAGAAATTTATGATCTGATATAGACTGATGCAAACTATACATATTTTATTGAAAAAGGAAAGAAAAAAGGAAAAACTAAATTCTGTGTGTGCTATTATGGTTAAGTTGAAAAAAAGTGCACTGCATCCCTTATTTGCAGAAGCAAGGTTATTGTAACTATGGAAAACTATATATACTATCAGATTTTGTTGGCTACTATCAACTAATTATTATACAATGAATCTGGCACATTTTTAAAGGAGAACAGAGAAGGAAGACCATATTTCAGAAAAGATGATATAAAAGCAAAGGAATAAAAATTGTTCATGTGAAATTTTGCAATCACTTATGATTTTGGGGAGAGGTTGTACCTTGCATTTACACTGCTGTATAGTTATCACTGCGCGTACTGTTTTCTTGGGTCTTCAATTTCATTTTGCCATCATTACAGATTTTTCCCATACTTGTCTGTATTCATCATATGTATCCTTTCTAACAAGACATATTCATGTATCACAATTTACTTAGCTACTTCCTAACTGATGGGGCTTCTACTTTGCTTCTGATCCTTCACTTTCACAAAAAGAAATGCTAGAAATATTCTGCTATATAAAAGAATACACACCCACATCCCCACACACACAACTCTTATCCTTGACTTTCTTGGAATATAAACTTTTGTACAGGAGTGAAAACTGTGGGTCAAAGCATAAGAACTTTTGGAACTTATTTGCATAAAAACAAGAGTGCATGTTGGGAAATATAAACAATCATGACTCCAAAGGAATTATTCCACAGCTCTGTAGGTAGAGGTCAATGGGTATTGGATATTGGTATATTGCACAGGTTCAGATTTTTCTCAGTGAAGATGAGCTTTGTTAATTTTTTTCCTTTTTCTTGAAAAAAATCTGTTATATTAGTAAGACTTTCTTACTGGGAGAAAGGATGGTGGGAAAAATTTGGTGGTGATAATTTTATAATATATTAAAAAAATTTAAGAAAACTTCAGAGTAAAAAATGAAAGAGGTCTTTAATGAGAAAAGGACAGGTAGCTGGCATAGTGGAGAGAGCACTAGGCCTGGAACCAGAAAAACCTAAGTTCATATCCAGCCTCAAACACTAGCTGTGTGACCCTGGGCAACTCACTATTTGCTTTAGTTTCCTCATCTACAAAATGGGGAAACTAACAGCATCTACCTCCCAGAGCTGTTGTGGAAATTAAATAATACAATATTTGTAAGGAGTGACTAGCACAGTTACATAAATGCCAGAATATAGGAATACATTGGGATACAATAATTTGTTTATTAAATTCTAGTGTAAGATAAAGATGTCACCAGGTAGAATCAGGGATCCTTTTCATTTTTAAAATATTCATTTGGCTTTCTTCATTTCAGCCCACAAGGGTATATCTGGTATTACTGAAACAGGAGTCTAGCATAAGACCCTGTTGTCAGATTTGTTATCTTCTAACACTGGATTCTCAGCACTAGTCAGCAAACACTCAAATTATAACGCTCAGACTGAATTACAACGTCTAGCCAATGAGGTTGGTTTTTGCCATTATTAGTACCACAGATTCATTAATCCAACGTCCTAGAAATAGACTTTTAAAATTCTGAATCCAATTAAAACCTAATAATGTCTTAGAAGTTCTAGGCAGGGTCTTTCATCTCTTTTGTATCCTCAATATACTGGACAGTGCCTGGAACATATGAAGCACTTAATATTTAATGACTGATTCAATCAGTCATGTCTTACAGATTCAAGAATAAAAATTCCAAGTAAAAAATCAAGTTTTGGTCTTCTAAATACACACACACACAGAATATAAATTAAAGCAGTCTCAGAAGTAATGACTTTGCAATGTAAGAAACATGGCACAGCAAGACAACCTCATCTGAGACAGAACAACAGAACTAACAGGCAGATAAAGAGTAGATTGATAAATTACTTGTATTTTAAAATTGCATTAATTTCCAGAAAATGTGGCAAAAGTAGAAATTATATACAAAAATTTAGCCTGTTTGAAAAGTTAATGTTTTTATCCACAACATTCTTCCAAGTTTAAACTTCTTTACACTCAGTATCTAAGTTCTTTATACTCAGCATTCTAACACAACTACTAACAGGAGTATTGCTATCCTCAACTCTTACCTCTCCTCCCACACTCTGATTCAGATCAAAAATGATTTAAATAAAAGTAGACCTACACCTGGAGTAAGGTCTAAGGAACCCTGAACAATTCGGATTTTAGCTCCAAGTAAGAGTTACTATTTAGTATAAATGATTAATATAACCACCGCTAGTAACAGGAATACCCTAACAACGTAGGATTGTTTCCAACTCGAAACACATATGACTATAATTTTTATGTTGAACTTTTAATTTTCACGTGGTGATGTCTTTCTTTATAAAGAAACCTTTTTTACTTTGAAACTTAGCAAAAAAAATCCAACCACCTTCTGCTACTAAAAGTACCATGCAAATTGACAAAGATAACCAAAAGTGAGTTGATATCAAAGGGACTTTAAGGAAGTCAGGCATACTTAACTGTGAATAGGAACAACCATTCTGGATATTAGTGTAGAATCACTCAAAAAAACAACTAAATTATTCATACCTTTTGACCCAACAATACTCCTCCCAGAAACATAAAACAGGAAAGTTAAAGACAATATCCTGACAGATAGCATTTGCTGCAGTAGCAGATAAATGGGGTCAAATGGATGATCATTTGCAAAATGACTTAAAAACTATATGAAGATAGTGATTATTTGTGTGCAGTAAAGAATTCTCTATGAACTGAGCAAAATAAGTTGAATCAAAAAATCAATATATATAATGACTGCAACAATATAGACATCAAAGAGTCAATTTCTGAGTATCCGAAAAACCAAAGGATGATTCCAAGAACAGAGAGCAAGAGATTTACCAGGAGGAAATATATATGGTCTGATGTGATCATTGTGGTGCCTGTTCTATTCTGATCGCTACTCTTTGTCACAGGAGGGTGTGTTCAGAAATCAGTTTTAAAAATCAATAAATTATATTTTAAATCTAAATAAGCCTAAAAAACAAAGAGCAAAATTTAAATGGTAGAATCTTGAAAAAAGATAAAATGTCACTACAGCAAGAAATACCAACAAAATTTGTTATACTCTATTGTACTTAGAATAATGCTAAGGGAATTTTTCCCTCTTGCTTTTAAACCTATTTTGATGAAGAAAAGGAGAAGATACTAGTAACATCACAACTAAATAAACTGATGCTCATATAATACAAATGCATTTCCACTTAAAAAGAGAAAAGACAATAAATTAAGAACAAAAAAAAATTTTTAAATATAACCACAAAGTAATTCAAAAAGAAAAAACTAGGTAGAAATTCCAAATTATAAAATTCAACATGGATGGAGAGGATGTGAAAGAAGAAAAAACGAATAAAACCAACCCCTCCTCGCTGACCATCTACATGAATGGAACGAATATGATCTGCCAGATCTGGACTAGAATTGAAGCAAGTCTGGCACTGGTCCCAACAACAGTTATAGGCAATGTTTTTGCTTGAAGAAGTAGTGCTTCCTTGTCCATTCATCATTGCAGGAGTTGAACGCCCGCTGGAAATTGTGCTGTCTACATCCATTATAGTACTGCTTATGCTGTAAAAAGAAAAAAAAATTTTAGAAATACAAAAATGCTGCAGATAAGTAACCAATATTACAACCTGAATTGCTATATCCTAACCATGACATTCTATATGAATCAAAACTACAATGCACTAAGACAATGAGGATTAAAGGCAAAACAGAGGCAACAGTCCCTGCCCTGGAGTTTATAATCTAATGAGAGAAACAATAAATATATTCAAGTAAGCTACATACAGAATAAACATAAACAATTAAGAGAGGGGAAGGCACTAGAATTAGAAAGCGTTGGGAAAGGCATTCTATGGTGCATGGAGTTTTAAATTGGGACTGTTAGGGAAAGCAGTAGGAAACGAAGAGAACATTCCAGGCATGGATACCCAGAGAAAATATTCAAAGAGTCAAAGGATGGAGTGTCTTATTTGTGGAACACGGGAGACCAGTGTCACTGTACCAAAACATGTGGCAGATAGAAAAAAAAAGAATTTATTTGATCAAGGAGGCAAGGAAGCCAGCCACAGGACATGATGATAAAAGGAAAATCATCTTGAGTAGCTGAACAAAAGACTGAGGGGAAGGGAAGATTTATGGCAAGCAGAAACAACAGCAAACTACTAATAGCTAGCCATAAGGTGATGAGGGCCTGCACCAGAGTAGTATCAGTGTCAGGAGAGAAAGAAAGGGGTGTATTTGGGAGATGTTGCAAAAAGTTTTGGACATGGGAGGTGAGAGTTTTCAAGCCTAAGGTCCTGGGAAGAGTTTGCTATTTTACAGACTAAGTAAGAAAGGTAGGCTAGGTGAAGGAACTGTTTAGGGATAAAGAGTTGCATTTTGGGCACAGGGAGTTAAAATAGTTGTCTGAAAGACAGTTGGGAGATACTAGAAATGGAGATCAGCACAAAAGTAGAAGCAGATCTGAGAACCATCGGCATCAGTACAGAAATAATAATTAAATCCACGGGAGCTAATAAGATCAACAAATGAAGTGTTACAGTTGGAAAAATGAAGAAGTCCCAAGACAGAATCTTGACAGACACCTACAATTAGATAGCATGATTTGTAAGAGAGCCCAGTAAAGGAGACCAAAAAAAAAAAGCACTGGTTATATAGGAAAGATTACCAGAAAAGATAGGTATACTTAAAACCTAGAGAAGAGAGCATCAAGGATGAGAGGAGGGGGTTCAACACTGTCAAAGACTGAAGAGGTCAAAAGGAACAAGGACTGAGAAAAAGGCCATTAGATTTGGTAACTAAGACATCATTAATATTTGAGAGAGGAATACAGTTAGAAGTCAGTTTTTATAGCAGCTCTCTTTGTGGTGGCCAAGAATTGGAAATCAAGGGGATGCCCATCAATTGGGGAATGGTTGAATAACCTGTGGTATATGAATGTCACGGAATACTATTGTACTATGACAAATGATGAACAAGAAGGAAGACTTCAGAAGTCTAGAAAACTTACATGAACTGAATCTGAGTGAAAAGAGCAGAACCAGGGCAACTTTGCACACTGCAACAATCACAGTGTGCAATTTTTCTGGTAGACAGTACAGTACTTCATTGAAATGCATGGACTTAAAAAATTTCCAATGGACGAGGGAAAACACCTTCCACATCCAGAGAAAGAACTATGGAATTGGATCACAGACAGAAACAGATCATTTTCTTTTATATTATGTTGTGTCTTGTTTTGTTTTATGGTTTCCCCATTCATTTTAATTCTTTTTGCAACATGCATTTAATAGGAATGTCCATGTAGAACCTATGTAAGATTGCACATTGTCTCAGGGAGGGGAATGGGAAGGGTGAGGAAAATAAGGGGGAGGGACCGGAAAAAAATCTTAAGATATCTGGAAGTGATTGTCGAACTCTAAAAAACAAAATAATTCAATCTTTAAAAAAAAGCCAGATTGTGAGGGGTTGGTTAAGAGTAAGACAAAAGTGTGGCAACCTATTGAAGATGGAGTTTAGCCATAAAGTGCAAAAGAGATACAGGATGACAAAGATCAAATGAGAGGTTTTTCAGGAAAGGGAAGACATGTATGCAGTACAGGAAGAGAGCAGAAAGGGATAAATTTAAGGTGAAAGAGTAAGGATGACAAGAAGGGGCAATCTAATCTATTGGAGCAGACAGGATGAAATGGGATTATATGAAAAAGCAGAGGGGTAAGTCTTGGTAAGGAGAAAAAAAGTGGCAGGAGGCAACTGAGTGATAGATGAGGAAGAGGAGAGAAGAGAAGGAGTTTCTCTCATTTGACAGGGTGAAAGGGGAGTCATGGATAGTTTAAGAAGGAATGAAAAGGTTTCAAAAGAGTCACCTAAGGAAAGTGGGATAGGGATTTCTTAGGCAGGTATAAATAGATTGATTGCCTAGCAACAGTTAGGGCCCAGATGAGGACATATAACAGGTATGTAATAGACAGTCAAAATAGTTGCATGATTTTTCTCTCCCTTTTTCATCAGATGTATAGGAGTGAAGGTGGCAAATAGTGTAAGTGATCTAAAGCTGAAGCACTTGCGCTGGCACAGATAGAAGTCACCGCTTTAGGGTAGATGGTAGATACCCCAGCCAAACATCTGGCTGCTTTCCCTTATGAGACATACTTTGCCGAAAATGATAACTTTTATTTAGTTATACTTCAAGCTGAAGTCAATGCTTCCACATTATACACAGATATTAACCGAATATTTTTCACCTCTGGAACTTCCTCAGAGTACTCTTTAATTATATAAATACCTATGTCTAGATTGTGTGGTAGTATTAAAAAAAAAAAAAAAAGGTTAACTGGAGAATCAGGAGACTTTTATAAAACCTCTATAGGCACCAGTTTTTTCCATCTATAAAATGAGTGTACAGAACTAGATCAAAATGACGTAGTATGTATGAATTTATGCCTCCCTGCTTAACCGTTGTCTGTCTACTAAAATAAATGCTACATTGGTATCATAAGAAATAAGAAAAATATAAGCTCCCAAAGGGAGCTTTTCCTGCTACGTGCACCAAAGAATCAAAGAAAAAAATGTAAACAATCACTGCTCTCAGAGAGCTTACATTCTACTAGGAGGCAAACTGATTCTAGCTGAACAGAGGCAATTAAATACAAATTATTTAAAAAGTAACTTGGGGTCAAAGAGAAACTACCACAACTAGAAGAGGAGTAGTGAAATCTGCTGTGGAATTTCTGCCACTGTAGCCTCATCTAACCCAGTCATAGCCCATGTTATCAACATACAACAATCTCAGGAAGGGAAACCTCTTTCAGGCTTCTGTAATGTACAGGTATGTAGAAGAGCTCAGGTAGTCCTGAGGAACAGCATGTTAGATTCCTTCTCAAGTAAAAGTTAACCATTCTTTACTATTAGTTTCAGCCACAGAAATAAAGGCACTGACAAGGTTAGGACTTGTCACACTAACTACTCCAGCAGGGGTGGGGAACCTGTAGGCCACATGTAGTTTTCTAAGTCCTTGAAGTTGTACAGAACAAATTCTTATACTGAGGGGATTTCGATTCCGTCAAAGGGCCATATTTGAGGGCCTTGAGGCCCCAGGTTCCCCACCCCTGAGTTAAAAGAATATGGTCTGGTGTAGAAGGTGACAGGAGTTGAGATTCTAAGAGTCGAAGACAAGAAAAAGAGTATTCTAGGCCTTGGGAAAGAAGAGAATCAATGAGCCTGAATAAAGGCAATGTGGTGCGATGTTACATACTGGGGAACAGCAAGTAAGCTGTTTAGATGGAAGAGAGGGAAAAAGGAAAGACTATATAACCATCCTAATAATATAAAGGACTAGAAAGGCCAAAACAAAGAGCTTGTAGCAGTCAATAGGAAGCCACCTAACCTTCTGACCAAAGGAATGACATGGAGACCTGAATTTCAGGAATAAAAATTTGGAATACTGTGAAGGATAAATGGGAGAAGGGGGAATTAGAGACAGGGAGAATAATTAGGATATTAAAATAGTACAAACAAGAAGAGAGTGGCTATGGTATGACTGAGAAAAAGGATGGATGTGAGAGATAACTGCTGAATTAAGACCTGACAAGACTTGGCAACTGTTTGAATAAGAGTTGAGAATTAAGAGACCAACTCCAAATTATAAACATGAGTGACTTGAGGAATGGTGGTGTCAAAATAAAGTAAAGTTAGGAGGAAAAGTTGGTTTAAGGAAATAAGACCTGTTCTAACTAAACATGTTTAATTTGATATGTAGGAGATGACAAAGAAAGTGGATCCAAAATACAGTTCTGGGTAAAAAGAGGAAAAGCAAATCATTTTTTGTGATAGCAAAGAACTGACAAAGTAGACAGATGTTCATTGATTAGGGAATGGCTAAACAAACTGTGGCACACACAAATATAATGGAGTATTACCATGCTGTAAGAAGTTATATATATATGTGAATACAAAGCAAGGAAAGCTGTCCATGAATAGTGAAATAAGTAGAACCAAAAAAATACACAATGTCAACAATGTTAGGGGAAAGAATGATTCACAAATAATTAAAAGTAAAACAAAATATAGCATGACTTGAATGAACACTAACATTCCCAATCCACCCTTTTGTGGAAGGTCTTTTGACTGTTATGTTACTGGATTTTTTCAATGTATTGAACAGACGTGCTTTTTTTCCTCTAATCTCTGTCTTTAAATTTTAAAAATAAAAAATATTGGGAACGATGTGAAAAACAGGAGCAATTAGTTATTTTAAAAAGACTCTGTCATATATAGCATCATTAATTCAAACAGAACTGGGTTGAGGTTAAATATACCATCACGACAACCTGTGGTATACTGAAAATATTGTGCTAGATATTACAAAGGACAATAAAGAGGTAGGGAAACTCAAACTATCATAAAGCAGATCAAAACCATCTAGTAAAAGTTACTATGGAACTCAATACCCAATGTTCAACAAGCCAGAAAACATGATTTACTTAGTAAATAGAACTCCTTTTTTCATTTAAAAAGAAAAATATGCTTGTAAAACTGGAAAGAGATCTGGCAGAAATTAGGCTTAAGACCAACCAACACCTTACACAACCACCCAAGAATGTTCCAAATCAATAATTTAAAAAAAAAATTTGAGTTTTAACCTCACAACCTGCAAACTGGCAAATATTACTAAAAAAACAAAAGACTGACAATGCTGGAGGTGGTGAAGGAAGATAGGGATGCTAGTGTTATTGTTGGTGAGCCGTAGGTAAAGTAGGAACAACTCATTTTGGAAAGCAATTCAGAGTTTTGCAAATAAAGTGACTAAAATATCCTTTAATCTACCAGGCTTACACCCAAGCGTTCATTGATAGGAATTCTCCATAAATAGTAAATATTTATAGCTGTAACTCTTGTGATGGCAAAGTATCAGAAACAAAGTAGGTGCTCATCAACTGAGGAATAGCTAAGGACAATGTAGTACATGAATGTAATCACTATGATAGAAGAATGGAATGTGAATACAGAAGATTATGAAAACCTGCAGTGATGTAGAATGAAGCAGGAAAGTCAAGAAAACAACACAATGACTACAACAGTAAATGGAAACAAAATTAATCAAGTGTTTTACAAAACTGCAAGGACAAGTATGCCTTCAAAGAGATAAGATACTTCCACACTCCACCCCCCTTTGCAAAAATGAGAGGCCCAGTGTAGCCACACATATCTTTAGACTTTCAGTTTTACTGATCACTACTTAAAAAATTGTTATACTGGATGGATCTCTGGCCAAAGTCAAGTTACATCAATAAAACTTATTAAACATAAAAAACCAAAACATAAAAAATCAGCAAAAAAAAAATTAGGAGATAATCAATGAGATTTTAGTCTTTGTTCTATTTAAATACAAGGCTAAATAGCCTTGTAATTTATCTTTTTATCTACTCTCATCCCTATGGATAGAGAATTTCCTATATGAAATCATGTGCAGTCAAACAATTAAGAGATAAGAGAAGCACTGTGCTAAGCACTGGGAATACAAAGAATGACAAAAGACAATCCCTGCCCTCAAAGAACTAACATTCTAATAACGGGGAAGAGATACATCATGCAAACAACCACGCACAAATATATACATGCCTCCTCTGTGCTAAGCACTTTCTTCATTTGATCTTCACAGCCACTCTACCAGGTAATTCAAAATAAGCATCTTAGGTGTGAGGGCTTGCTGAAACTTTTTCAGGGTTGCTCTTCCACCTTTTGTGTCCTGATTCACCCAATGCTCATCAGGTAGCTCCAAGAAGCTGTAAGTACACACAGCAGCTACACCCAGACAAACCTTCTTGGCAAACAGGTTGAGGGTAATAAACAGGGTTCAAACCTGTCAATGCAGGATGTCTGCTCCAACCATCACCCATGATGTCATCAACTCTTAAAAAAAATGAAGGGCAAATAATGTCAAGTTGGTGCTATTCTACCAATTTTGCAATTGAGAAAACTTAAGCAGACAGAAGGGTTAAGTGACTCTCAGGTCAGTCATTTCTTTATTTTTTTCATGTTTCTTTAAATTTACATTGTTGCAATCATCATGCCTATTGTTTTCTTAGTTCTGTCTGCTTCATTCTGCATCACTACACGTAGGTTTTTCCAAGCTTCTCTATATTCGTATTTGCCATTTATTACAATGTGGTATTAGCACATTCACATACCACTCTTCTTTTAGTCATTACCCAATTAATGGGCATTTACTTCTTCTACTTTAGCTATTATCTGAGCCTACTTTGAGCCCAAATGACGCCAAGCCCAGAACTGTATCCAATGCCACCTCGCTACCAGATACAGAATAAATTGGAGGTAATCTCAAAGACAAAGTTAACTAGCAGTAATGAGGTCTGAAAGACTTCTTGCATTAAGTTCTGTAACGAAACTTGAAGCCAAGAGACAAGACAAGGACTGGGTAGTGTATCGCAGTTGTTAAGAGACAGGCAGTGAAAAAACGAAAAGATGCAAAGACTTACTCTAGAATTAGCAAAGTAAAGTGCAAAGAGGCTAGGTTAGCACTTTTTACTTGGTCATAGAGGTAATAGAGAGCCACTGCAATTTACTGAATTAAGAGTAGTATGGTCAGACCTGCATTTTAAGATCAACTTGACAGGTAAGTAGATGTTTTAAAGAGTGGTAGAGACTTGAGGCGGAGTAATCAGGTGGCTACATATAAATATATAAATATATACAATCTACATATAAATTGCACTACACCAAGGGACTACACCAGGGGGACAGCAGTGCCAAAAGAAATGAGGTGCTGGAGGGTAGAGGACAATGTGGCAACTGAATAGACATGAGTAGGGTGAGAAGTTAAGGATGACACCTGGGTTGTAAGCCTGGAGGGAGGTAGTGCTGCCCTCCACCAAAACAGATAAGTTAAGGGAGGACAATGGGGAAAAGCATTTTTGGAGAAAGTAGGACCTGAGCTGAAATTTGAAGAAAGGATGGGATAGTTAGCAGAGCTCCACATAGTTGAAAGCTGAGAAAAGGAAACAGGATTATTTTCAGGTTCCAATAAGTTAGGAATCAAATATAATCCACAAAAGAACCATGTTGCACTGTTATTCCCTGACCAAAGTTACATTCTGTTCAATATTAACCTGTTCCCAATTTATATTTAAAATCCATCTCAGGCACCATATTTTTGATCCATATTTGAAACTTCTACGTAAGAATGAGACACCTTTTGACCTGACCAATACAAGAATGTGTTTGCTTAAATATACATGATGTTAAGTTTTTTCCTTTTGATGGAGGTTGATGGGAAAGTGAGAATAAATGAAATTGAAAAATTTCTTAAAAGTTTCTGCATGTATCCTCCCTTTTTTTGTAACAAAGGATTAGATAAAATTGGCAATATTTCACTGTATTACCAGGGCAGAATTATGAAAAATGACCTAAATTAAAAAGCTATCTTCAAGGAGTATATTTACACTGTGAAATGGTATGCCAGAATTCGTCTATGCAAAACTACAAAGAGATGAAGGCAGTCATAACTTCTTGGTATATTTCACTTACTTATTAGTAGTTTTAAGAACTCAATTATATGTAATACTCTATGGTTTACAAAGTGTCCTAGGAGGTAGGCGCTACAGAAGCAATAGTTAGCATTTATATAGCAATTCTTGTCCTTAAAATAATCCTGGCAAGTTAATATTAACTGATAATCAGTTTATTCATTCATTTAAAAATAAAGCAAATGCATATGTATCACATTCTACTATATTACTGTCTACACCCTCCTCTACAATCCAGTTCAATAAACGGCAGAGGTTTGGGTTCTCAAAGGTTATGCTAATAAAGCAGCTCTGACAAGATGCAGATTAAGCCAAGTTCCTGGGATAGACCTAGAAACAACTATTTTCCCGGCCCCAGGCATTCATGAAGCCTGGTCAATTAAAGGGTTTAGATCTGTACCCACGAATATACTACCCACATTAAAGAAAATCATTGAGTCTTTCCCCATAAAAGACCAAGAGCTCCTTGAAGTTGAAGATTCGCTCTTTATAATCCTAGTGCCTTAAGCACATAAAGAGTCCACAATATATATGATGGCCTTGAATTACAAACTAAAGTTTAGAATTAGATGACTTAGGCAAAAAGGGGCCTTAAGTGACTACTTTGAAGCCAGGCATTGTTGCTAACCTCTTCTGTTCTTAAATGTAATGAACTACTAAAGTGCATATATATATCTACATACATACACCTCTTTTAAAAAAAGCCAATACATTTGAATTATCAAAATTATGGTGAGGTCAATTTTGTCCAAGATATAGTCTTTAACCATTGCTTCAATAATAAATTCCCATTGATGGAGTCTCAACTGAATTATATTTTGCATTGTAAATACTCTTAACCATTTAACATTCAGGGAATCAAGATTTATATGTACAGCAGATCTATTTATTCCAACTGGCATAATCATATTCTACTCCTCGCAGAATCAAGACCTCAAAAATGAAGTACTCAATGTAGATAAAACTTTAATATTAACTAAGAAGAGCTGAGTGGATTATTTACCTTTTATTCTACCTAGACCATACTGCTAATCAGAGGTAAGACAAGGGTTTGAGTCACTAACAATCACCTTTTTCCTTTCTTGTTATTAGCAGACCTAAAGAGCTACATATAGTAGGATGGAGAGAATAATTTAAGCCTATTGGCTCAAGAAAAGTTTCAGTCAAGTCATGGTCATAAGAATAGGTGCAATAAATTAACAAAGTCAGTCAAGGAATGAATCAGACTTTCTACCACCCTTCCTTTTCTCAATCTTTTGATCCCTCAACCAAAGAAGGTGCTTACTGAGATTTCTAAGGATAGATCTGAGATAAAAGAGAACACCTTGCTTCCTCACCAATTACAGCCCTGGAAAGTGAATACAACTTAGTGCCTAATCCCTACTCCCACCAAGATCTGAACTGATATTACTGGCAAGTCTAATGGAAGTCTACAATAAAGACTTAAAATAAGGTCTCTCTCTTCTTTAAATACTTCATTATCATTGCTAAATTATGTCTGGTATGGTACCTGAATTATCACACACACACACACACACACACACACACACACACACTTCCCAAAAAGGAAAAAAAAAATCACAATTAGGAAAGCATTTATTTACCATCTAAATGGTAGGGCAATATGAAAAGGAAAAATTGATTTAGGTCCTTTATTATGTCTGTGTTAAACAAAGTTAACCAATAATACAAAATCTCTTTTTAAACCAAGATTTGGCAACACTTGTTCAATTCGGTGACCACTTCAGACTTGGAAAAAATCCTCAGAACTTCCACAGGGATTCTGTATTGTCCCTTATTTAGGAAGTCAGTTGATCCCCTTTGTTTCTCTTTATTAGCCCAACTAACCACCTAAAATTTCCTCCATGAGTCAAGATTTTCCTGCCATTTGGTTTAGTGCTATTTGATATAAGAGCCAAAAAAAAGGGAAATAAACCATGGGCAAACAACATAAACCATGACCAGACATCTTTCTATCATTACCTAATCAGATTCTCATGTTGTCTTTCCTAATTCCCTGAGCAAAGGTGCCACAGACTGCCAGTTTCACGTTACTTCCTGCCTCATGAAATCTAAGAAACTAAATGTAGCTGCAACCTAAGCCTAGACAGTAATTTACCCCAAATACCTATGTATCAAAATCAAACCTGCCTTGGACAGTTAGGTTATAAAGTTAGTTATATTCAGCTAGGTGAACACAGCACTGGGCCTAAAGTCAGGAAGAAGTACAGTCTCAGATACTTACTATGTGAACCTTCGCAAATCACTTAACCCAGTTTGCCTCAGTTTCCTCATCTACAAAATGAACTGAAGAAAGCAAATCCTTCCTTTAGCTTTGCCAAGTAAACCCCCACCCACTGGACACAACAGAAAACAAGTGAACATGCTAAGCTATACTCTTATAGAGCTAACCAAAGTTTGCCCATCAACATCTTTCCTGAGAAACAACCAAGCCTCTACTACTCTAAGACTTTCTTATCTCCACAACCAAACTGTAAATTCCATTAAAGGGACTCTTGTAATTATTTGTTATTATCAAATAGCAGTTTTTAGTTAAGGTAGTAACATAAAATTATATTTGTCTCAGGTGCTATGTCACCTCTATTGCTGAGCTCTCGGTGATTTTTTGAAAGGCAATATTAGCATACTAGATAAAAGACTGGATTTAGAGTCAAGAAAGTCCGGACCTAAGAACAAGTTTCAACATCTGACACATACCAGCTATAACCAGGGTCAAGTCTTTTAATCTCTTGGTATCATTCTGTAAAAGTTTCCTTTCTAGGAGTTCCCCACATGGATGGGCCAAGAAAGAAAATAATTTCACAAATATGTGCTACTCATTAGGAAAGGAACTACGTGTGCAGCTGGAGTGCAGCAATCTCATTTGGAAAACACAAGGGGTTTTTCCCCCTTATGTAACATAGAACAAGAACTTCATGTTTTCCTAAACAAAATTCAGCATGGTCTTTCATTTATCATTTTATCTGAAATACCAGTTTTGCATCCATTAAAGAAATATAATTAAGATCGAGACATTGCTTTTTCTGGCTTCAAGTTCCTCAGTCTACAACTTTAAGATTTACCATGCCTAACAGCAATAAAACCTTATCTTGCTTCCTGTTTCTCAAACAGTAAAACTGAGTTAAGCCCATGTTAATTGATTTTGCCATCATCAGAGTGTAGTAAGCTAAGCTCTTCATGGCATTACCTTAAATACTGAAAATAACTTAACAGAAATTGTCTCTGCCCTTTTTAAAGTGACAAATCTAAAACTAGAGGATAATTTGTATAAACATAAATGCATTCAAGAGCATTCAGAAAAAATCCTACTTTGATGTCTTATGTCAGATGTAATCCTGAATTCTAGAAGACTTGACAGAATCACAAGCTGAGACAAGTTTTTATGAAAGTGATAGCCTTTGAGTCCAAGCACAAAGAATGTCTAGATAGCATACACATAACTCAAATGGGCAATGAATTCAAGTTTGGCATGCATGGTGTTTTCACATGAACAAAATTTTTGAGAGACCTATGATTTCAATGATCCAGAGACCTCCCAGTTAAGGAGCGTGTATCTAGATGGGAACCTGCTTTGCAAATTTTAGCTTTAAAAAGTTGCCCAAAAGCTGAGACTTTAAGTTTTTAATCACTTAATAGTAAACATTTCTGAAATGCTAAATAAAATGCAAGAAGTTAAAAAAAAAATCACAAACACAAGAGCTTCACAAAGTCGCTTTTCTCCAATTTCAACTGAATGGGGGAAAATGTCATCATAAGTGGGGGAACCTCATTTTGCAGCTTTAAGAAATATCTCCATTTCCTGAACCTTTAACATACTGATACTAAAAATAGTTTGTCTTGTTATACTTTTGACCCTTCAAGGTGAAAAAGGGCTTTTGTTCCTTTAGCTAATTTAAAAGTACCACACTCTTATTTGCAGAAATCTTAATAGAACTGAAAGTAAATTGAGGGGAAGGGGGAAAAGTGAGGATGATAAAAATATTCTCCACTGCTGAGGGGTTAATTCATCGATGCAATAAAACAGCCTAGGCGCAAGAAAATCAGGCTACGATTTATATACCTCTGGAATTCTCTCAGGTGAGTAAAACTTAATTGGCTCAATCCCTCAATTTTTTTAAAAATGCATACAAAACTTCAAACATCTTTATCACTCCCCTATTCAAAAAAAAAAATCAATGGCTCTATTATATATTCTAATAATTTTAGATCTACCAAAAACTTTGTGCTTTTTAAGTAAATTTTATTCTGACACTGCTGACAGAGTCAAACAAATTCAGGCAAATGACCCAAAGTACAATGGGTGTGAAAAGTTACGGTAAACAAAATAGAAGCCAGATTGCAACCAGTATTAAGAGTACCATTATATCCGGCTAGTTAAAAAGATGTGATTTAAACTTTATTAAGTTAATACCAATGTTCAAACTATTTCAGACTTAACTCCTCCTCCTACTTAGGCCTAAGTCTTTCAAGCCTAACCACAGTAAGTCCACCCGTATCTCAAACTGGCAAGTTGCTTGTTTCCCTTGCCAATCAACTAGTAAACCTTAAAATTTTCAAGTCCCAGTTCAAGTCTCACCTCATCCATGAAAGTATTCTGATCATTCTGGGCAATTTCCACAGTAAATTTCTGATGAAAAGATTCTTTGAATAGATAAGTCTAAAAGGAGGCCAAACCTTGGCAAAAATTATACATAGAATAAAAGGTTTCATCTGATCAGGTTCCTTCCCTGTCACACCTCCCTTCCCCCAAAAAATTACTCCTATTAAGTCAAACTACAAAACACACACACAACTTTCTCATTAATTTACGAGAAACTAAAAAGTCATATACACAAACTTTTCCAAATCAACAAAAGAAACATCTCATTTAAAGTTATGTCTCAGGGTAAACGATAAAACTTTTTTTCCAAAGGGTATAAACTCAATGAGTTACACTGAAATAATGTATAAATTATTGGCTTCATTTTCAAGATTCTTTTATGTTGTAAGATTGTTTTTGTTGTATATAGCATTGAATTTTTAAAATTCAAGTACAGCAAAGTTCCATTTTTTTTGAGTGATTACATACCAGAGAATTCATAGCCTGAAAAGGTGGCTTCCAAAAACTTACAATTATTGTTTAAGGTTATTTATAACTACTCTTTAAAATGCTAGTAAGTACAGGCTAGACAGAAAGTAGTTCCAAAAAGTTTAACCCATGCAAACACAGGTGGGTATTATGTGTAAGGCAGTGCACATCTTTGATTTTCTCTTTTTTACAAGATAATACCTACTTTTGTCACTTTTTTGAATTCATAAACTGACATAACAGACCAACATTAAACTATTAACACCTTATGGTTGTGAAGTATTCATTTGACCCTCACGGATATAAGATGCTATTTTTAGCCCCATTTTACTGATGAAGAAACTGAGGTTGAGAAAAGGAGGGGGCAATCATCCAACAGTTAATTGTCTGAAGTGACATTCAATCTTCTAGATTCCAAGAACAGAAGTCAAACCACAGTACCTTAAGTGATTCGTTCTGATTACTGTAACCAGGGAGCATGTGGTGCAAAGGTAGAACCACACTGATAATAAAATTCCTCAGTACTGAATTCTTCTAACTAAAGTCAGACCTTGCATGCAGCAATCAATCTTCCAAGGATTTCAAAATGTGCTTTAGTCATAAAACATGCATTGTACCCATGTATTACAAACACTCAAGTGTGACTACACTACACTATTAACTAAACATTTAAAGAACTGTCAAACAGGCTTAAATGGCTTTATCAATATACGGTAAACTTTTATCTGTAACAACACTATTTACTAAATATATTTGGGCATTAAAATTAACGATCACTAAACATTTTTCATTCTTTTACACTACCTAATTTTATTAATTATTAATGCTACCAATCTTATTTAACCCACTCATTCTTTACTGCTTTGGCTGCATCCCACTACAAATCTTTTTAAATCCTACTACAAATGAAAATCCAATTAGATTGTTAACCTGGAAAGCATCACTTCAGGTCAGACATATGAAAGGCAATCACAAGTTAACAAAAATGCTAAGATTTTCCAAAACCATTATTAGCTCAAAACCAGTTAAAAATAGCAAAGAAATCTATACTATTTATGGCACTTAACTGTTTTCTGTGACTGGAGATACATTTACCAAACAAGAAAATTCAACCACAAGGCCTCTCCACCACATGGCAATAAGACTTATTCTTTCGGGGTCAGCTGAAATCAGGACACCGTGTTTTAAAAGTTTCTAGGGAAAGATTTCATTAGTGGACCGCTGGTATTTGGTACGAGTGAAAAATAATCAGTTAAATTTGTCCTACAGCTCTGTGCCTTCCGAGTGTAGTTGGAAACAAAATTACAAGAACCATCCCCCCCTGCTTTTTTTACCTCCTAAAAGTATCTGAATGAGCATTATGGAATACAAGAACCACATTTTACTGGTCATTCAACCAGTTCATCTTTAAAAAAAGTTGTTTCTCCGACACTCCAGCAAAACATATGGAAATGAAAAGAAAAAGGTTCGAATCTGGCCCGGTGCCACCTTGTTACAGGCCTGAATTAGGAAACTTTCTCTTCCCTTGACCAAACAAAACCCCCAAATCTTTCCAGAGCGCCCGGCCCAGAAGTTGCGCGGCGGCGGCCCGGCCGGACCGGCCATGTTGCAAACACTTGTCAATTACACTTCTGACAACTGTTCGTGAACATGGTTGGAGCTAACCTTGGGCGTGCTCGGACGGACCGCGGCCTCGGAGCAGACCGCCCGGGCCGCCTCTGCGGGCGGCGGCTTCCCAAGTTAGCTCGGACTTCGGGTCTCTCTCGCTCCCTCCTGGGACGGTGCGGGGGGAACCAGGAGAAAAAAAACGGGGCGGGGAAAGGAAAGGCAGAAAAAAATGGTTTGAGAGTTGGGAGGGGCGGGGTACCGACCGCTCGGGGAGGGCCTCCAGGGAGGGGCGCGGGGGGCCACTGACCTGTCCTCCGAATCCATGCGGCTCAGGGGCTCCCCGTCCGAAGACACCTCCAGGCTGCCTCTCCTCCCCACCGAGGTAGCGCTGCTGCCGCCTCCCCCGGTCCCGTAGCCCTCGTCGCCGGCGCTGGAGACGACGCTGCTGCTGCTGCTGCCCCCGCCGCCGCCGCCCCCGCCGCCGCCGCCTCCGCAGCTGCCCTGGCCGCCCCGCGGTCCCTTGGGCTCTTCCAGGCCCTCCTTGCCGTCTCCATCGCCGCTGCTGCTGCTGGCGGCGCCGGGGCTGAGGGAGCGGGTCTCGTCGCTGCTGCTGCCGCTGCCCACCAGGCTCTCGGCGCTGCTCTCCTCCTCGCCTCCCCCGCTGCTGCTGCTCTCGTCCTCCTCCTCCTCCTCCTCCTCGTCCTCGTCTTCCCCGGCCTGGCTGGCGCTCTCTGGGCTCGGCTCAGACATGGTCTCCGCCTCGCCCCCGCCGCCGCCGCCGCCGCCGCCCCCACCCCCGCCGTCGCCGTTCAGCAACAGCTCCGCCACCGCCTGCGCTTCCGTCTCCTCTTCCTCCTCCTCCTCGTCTTCCTCTTCTTCCTCCTCCCCGGGGGGCTCGGCCCTGCTCCGCGTCGCGGGATCCGGACTGCCGGGGGGCAGAGGACTCAGGCGGGAGAGCTCCTCCAGGTCGGCCATGTCGGTGATAGTGGCGGCCATGGCGCCTCCTCCCTCCCTCTTGCCCTCCCTTCCAATCGCCCAAGCCTGGGCTGACGCTGACACCGCCCCCGACGCCGCCGCCGCAGAGCAGGAGGAGGGACGGCGGGCGGCGTCACCGGGCGCGCGCGCACATGCGGGCGGTCCAAGAGCTGCGGGGCGGTGGGGCGCATGCGCGAGAAGAGGGGCGGGGAGGCGGGGTAGGAGGAAGGGAGGGAGGCGGCTAGTATTTCACGCCTCCCTAGTATCCCTTCCTCTACGCTTCGGGCCGTTTCCCTCCAGGTCTTACGCTCCTCGAGAGTTTTCTCAACCTCAGCCCCGCTGCCCGGGCCACTCTTAATAGAGAATTAACAGAGAATTGGGTCTCCTCGGCCCCTGGAGCCGCTGTAACCAGGGCAGAAAAAGAGAAGCCCACCTAAGGCGGGGAGGTGGGGGAATGCCACAGAGGAGCAACAAGTTTACTTATGGAAAAGAAGTCACGTCCGAAGGGCCGGGCTAAGAAATCTGCATGTCATTTGGTAGCCGTGGGAGCTCGGAAGTGGCTACAGCAAGCCGGGGGATGTTCAGAGCCACGGTGCCTGCAGCGTTACGTAGGAGAGGTTGGAATGGGGGAAAGGTGGTGGTCACAAAACCCCTCCGAGTACACAGTGGAGGAAGAGAAATGTTTTCGAGGGGACTGGGGCTCAGAGCCTAAGTTACACCGTACTCAAGGTCCAAGTCTCGTTATACATAGCATGAGTGGAACGGTCTGGGTGAATGCCAGGAATGGGGCTGAGGGAGGAGTCAAGTGACAGCCAAGTTTGGGGATGATGAGAAATACTACAAAGGTAAACCAAAATCAGGTTTGTTTGGTTGGCTGGATGCCAGGCATGAGGCACAAACTATTGAAAACAGTCCCTACCCCACCCCCAAGGAACTTGTCTTAATGGAGAAGGACGAGCGCCTAGAAGGACACGGAGCAGTTTGGTTTCATTGCAGAGGGTGGTTTTGGTTGATCCTTAAATAAAGGGAGAATATGAGGCTGAAGTGAGGAGGGAGTGCAGTTCAGGCAGAACCACGGAGATGCATAGAGGCCACTCCACTTGGGCAAGCTCTCATTGGGAGGATAACCGAGAAAGCAAGGTGGTCTGGAGTGTTCAAAGCTCGTTTATTTCTCCTCAAGGTAATAGGTGGGGGAGAGAGGAGGCCAGAAATCACTTTGCAAGGTAAAGAGTGAGGCAGAGACAGGCAGTTGGAATAATCTCAACTAAAAAGGACTTATTGGGAGGGTAATGCTGGTAAGAGAATACCCTTAAGCAAAAGCAAACATCGTGATCCAGAATGGGGAGGTTAAAGCACTTATTAAATTGTGTCCCACAGCACAGTGCTTAATTCAAGACAAAAGGAAAGAGTTACATTAGAATCTAAGAGGATGCCCCTCAATTGAGTAATGATTGAACAAATGAATAAAATGGATTGTTTAACTGTAAAAAATGACAAAGGAAAAGATTCAGTGCAGTCCTTGGGTACGCACTGTTATGTACATAGGGGAACGTTTTATACCAGGGCAAAATCATTGTAAAGAAAAGTGGTTTTGAAAAACGTGTTAGTTTTGGTACCAGGATGAAAGCAGTGACCAAGCATGTATCCCCGGAAGATTGAAGATAAAACATGTTACAAACTGCCTCAGAAAGATGACTGAAGGTGCAGAAAAGGACATCATATGACCATTGTATGATTCTGCTAGTTTCACTAGGCTTACTTGTTACAAGTGTCTTCTTTCCTTTGTCTCTTTTTAATGGGGGGAGTGTAATAGAGAGAGAGCTAGATGATAGGCATTATTACCAAGTGATTCCAAAAAAAGCCATTATAATATTATTTAATACACAGAAAGGAACAGAAGTTCAGAAGAAAAGAGCAGAATGATTTTGAAAATGTACTGTGAAGACTATTATGGAAGTCATTTGCAAAACTACACAGATATGGCCTATATTGAATTGCCTGCCTTTCCAAAGGGAATGGGTGGGGAGGGAGGGATGGGGAGAAGTTGGAACTTAAAGTTTTAGGACCAACTACTGAGTATTGTTCTTGCTACTAGGAAATAAGAGATACAGGTAATGGGGAATAGAAAGTTATCTGGCCCTACAGGACAAAAGAGAAGATGGGGAAGGGAGGGATGATAGAAGAGAGGGCAGATTGGTGATATGGGTAATTAGAATGTCCAGTGTATTGGGGAGGGGGGAGGGGACAAATGGGGAGAAAATTTTGGAACGCAACATCTTGTGAAAATGAATGTAAAAAGTTAAATAAATTTATTTTTAAAAAAAAAAGAAAAAAGAAAATATACTGTGAATATGGAAACAACTTTTTTGTGTTTAAATTCATTAATTTTTTTAAATGACTGATTTCAAAGAATAATCTTTTTATGGAAAGCACTAGATACAATATTTTTTAGGGAAATAGAAGTTCCTATTTTAACTTAGTCACCATGACGAATACCATTCATTATATAAAGAGAGGACGGCAATAAAATTATGTTGAAAAATTACGTTGAAAAGCTTGTTTAAATTTGTTACCTCCTCTAGTTCTGAAATTTTAGTGTACTGTACCCTCTCTACTCCACTCTTTAATTAGTGACACTGGCCTCCTAGCAGTTTCAACAAGACACTCCCATCTCTCATCTAGGGGTGTTTTTACTGAATGTTCTCCCATGCTTGGAATTTCATCCCTCTTCATCTCTGCTTCCTGATTTCTTTCAAGTCCCAGGCAAAATTCTACTTTTTTCAGGGAACCTTTCCTAATCCCCCTTAATTCGAAGGTGATCCCTCTGATTAGTTATTTCCAATTTATCCCACATAAAGTATTTGTATATCATTGTTTCTACGTTGTTTTCCCCACTAGGTTGTGAGATCTTGAGTAAGCACCGTCTTTCATCTTTCTTTGTATCTCAAGTATTTAGTACATAGTAGGCCTTTAAGAAGTGTTTATCAAGGGACTAATTATTGGGAATTAACTTTATAGCAATCAATTTAAACTCAGAAGACTTGAATTAGAGCTGACTCAGATGACTTGTTTTGCAATATTGAGCAAATCAATTTCCTCATCTGCAAAATGATGAAATTTTTGTACTACATCTCATATGGATTTATTATATGAAGGTAAAATTACATGATGTGCATAAAGCTCCATATGAAAATGAGCCCTTATTATCCATCTGTGGAGCAGTCATGGCAGGGAAGGTTATATCAGTTAGGACTTTTTCAAACTTGTTTTTCACCATGCTCCCATTACCTTCTACAGCTTCAGCCCTCTTCTCCCATTGATGAATTTCTCTCAGAACCTTCATTTTGAGGAATGATCTAGGCCAGCCATGCTTCCTACTTCAAAGTTCTCTATTATGCCCAAGTACTTACTACTCTTGCAGCTTCAGCTCACAGTTATGGATTGTCTTCCTGTATTATAATGTAAAATACAAGAGGGCTGAGATTTGTCTTTTTGGATATCTGTAATTGTATCCCCTAGGCACAGTGCCTAGGACTTAATAAGGGTTAAAAAGCTAGATTATCTGACAATTATCTAGCACTTTTGATATTAAAAAAACATGCAAAGAATAAATAATAAGGGCCTGAACATAATGGTAGCAGTGAGTGGAAAAAAGCGATCTGATAAGACATAGATTTGGCAACCAATTACAAAAGTAGGCTGAAGGGAGAGGGAGAAAAAAAATCAAGCATAATTCTAATGTTACAAAACTGTAAGACTGAAAGAATTCCTTTATCTGACTCCATTCTCATTTCACCTGTCCTCCCACTTAAAAATTCATTATCGGTCCTCAGTGTCTTTCCAGTTCTTTCCCAAGCAGAACACCCCTAAATGGTGGCACTACTTCTCTTCCTTCTCCATCTTGGTCCCTGAGTGGACCAGTTCAATTCCATGCCATTTTCTTTTTCCTGTCATGGACTTTGCACTGTCAAGACATAATCTTGGATAATTCTTCAATCAACACTTCCACCAGGTGTTGGTGAAATTAACAAAACCAAGTTGACCTGGGACCACTACACATTTGTTATTTAATCTCAACTGAGCCCTCCTTGCACCAAGATAATCTCTCTACATCTCTTCAGTTGGTTCAGTATTCCACACTAACTCTTCTATTTTAATCCTTCCTCAAACCTCTCATGGCTTCCTCTCCGCTACCTTGTTATATGAGAATCTTACCTATGGAACATTCTAGTTCTTCCTTCTCAAGTCTGAATCATTCCAAAGCCTTCTGTCACACATTTAAGAGGTGGCCCTTCTACCTTGCTAAGGCCAACTCCTCTACATGAACATGATCCCCTTCTACAGATTGCTCCTTCTATCATGCCCACTCACTCACTAATCTTTTTAACTTCTTTCCCTGTTCCAGTGACTGCTTCCCATGTCTAATGTCTCCATTCTTAAGAAAAAAAAAACTTCACCAGTACAGTCCATCCCTTCTGGCTAAAGTTACCAGTGATGCCCTGCAGCCTTCCTAGATTACAAACCTCTTCTTAATACTTCCTTTTCTCTAGGTTTTTGTAACATGGGTTTCTCCTAGTTATTCCTCCTTCTGTCATCCACTCCTCAGTCTCCTTTCATACAGGTCATGGTCACTAACACAAGGTTCCCCCAGGATCCCTCTTCTACTGCTATACTATTTCCCTAGGTGTTTTCATCCACTCCCGTGGATTCAATTATGTATATATATATATATATATATATGTATATATATATATATATATGTATATACATATATATATATATATACATATATATATGTATACATATACATGTATATATATATATATACATATATATATATATATATATATGCATTTGATTCTCAATCCAGACCTAACCTCTTTCCTGACCTCTAGTCTGTCTCCAACTGCCTATTGGACATTTATGGAAGACATTTTAAAATTCTGCATGCCCAAAACTGAACTCTTTATCTACCTCCCCTCTTACTACATGTCTTAATTCTGATGGTAACATTATATTCAGTCACTCAGACTAACAAATTTGCTTGATTGCCATCCTCTCCTCAGCTGCCAAGTCCTGTCCATTCTACTTCCTTAACATTTTTTTCTATATGAATCCTCTTTATCACACACGCCCTCCCCCGCAACACACACAAACCCTACAAGAACCCTTCAACTCCCTCCAGAACTACGGCAGTAGGCTTCTAATTCATCTCCCTGTCTCGTCTTTCCCCATTCCAGAGCATTTTCCATTCATCTTTCAAATCTTTCTCTTGATTCTCCTACCTGTCCGTGGACTCCTCAGTCTTCTTTGATGAATCTTCATCCATTTTTCTACCTAACTTTTTACCTAGAGAGCTCATCAGCTCCCATGGCTTCAATTCCACTCTTTGAAGCAGATTCTCATATCTACTTATCCAGCTCCACACCTTTCCAGATCTCCAGTCTTAAATCTCCAAATGCCCGTAGGACAATTTAAACTGGATGTTCCCTCTATCCAATCAGTTGCCAGTTTTTTTCAATTCTACCTTCTTAACATTCTTGCATATATCCCGCCCTTTTTTCCTCTCCAACTCTACCACCATCACATTGCAAGTTCTCCTGACCCTAGCCTGCACTATTTCTAAAGCTTCCTCGTTGGGCTCTCTCCCTCAAGATTTTCCCTACTACAGCCCATCCTCATCTCTGTTACCAAAGTTTAAAAAGTCCACCTCCGACCCTGTAATCCCAAGCACACGTACCTCTCCCCTCACTCGCAATACACACTCAAGCTCTAGTGACTCCCTATTTACTTCCAGGATCAAATATAAAATTCAGCATTTGGCACATAAAGTCCTTTGTAGCCTGGCTTCCTCATATCTTTTTAATCTTTTTACACCTTATTCCCCTCTGGGTCTCTGAAGCCATTGACATTCTATCTTCCAACTATTTCTTATTGACTGTCCCCATACCTAGAAATTCTCTCTCATCTTCACTTCCTGGCTTCCTTCAAATCTTAGGTGAATTGTATTACACGTCTTGTTTGTACATAGGTAGCTTATTGGTATGTTGTCTCCTCCATTACAGTGTGTGCTCCTTGAGAAGGACTTATTCCTACCTTTTTCCATATCCTCAGTGCTTATGCCTGCACATAGTAGGTACTTAATAAATGTTTGTTGGATTTTCATTAACCTACCATTTTCAGATCATTTGGAAGTGTAAGCTATATAAGTTGCTAACATGGGATGTAAGGAGCAAAAGCTAACTATAAGTCGTTGAAGGGGACAGTTTCAAAATATTTGACCAAGATCCCAAGAGAATGGAAATCTCTGAGCAGTGAGAGAAAGGTGTGGCAGCAATTATCAGGTCCAATATCATTTTAATATATTTCATCAACACAAGTTAATGGGGGTTTTTATTTATATTCTCAAAATACTCCTTTGAAATATTTGAGAAAACGAGTCAGAGATCTTCCTATTCATATTTATATAAATTATTTATATTTATATTCGAAAAAAATGCTTTGACATAGAGTGCCATTCTCTAATCTCCAAGTTACAGATGTAGAAGCATATTTTTCATTCAACTCAAAATATTAAGCAATAACTATTTCTCCAGTGTTATATCCTTATCAGACGTAACTAAGGAAAGTCACATTATCAGTACTTAATCAAACTTGTGGACTATCCTGGGCTAATATTTTTCCCTCTTTCTCTTAGGACTAAGTCCTTGACTTTTAAAAAAGTGTGTAAAAGGTCAAGAACAAATCCAGGACAAAAAAAGTTAAGAGTGGTAACCAGATTTTGAAAGAGAAATTCTTCATATCTAGATAAGATCTTTGTTCTTCCCCTTTCCCTGAAGGGATTACTATGATGACCGCAGGGAAAAAGTCTCTGGATAACTTCCTTGTCCTGTTTTTCCTTTATTTTGAGGGGGGAGGAGAGGGAAAAGAGGGGAGGAGGAAGGAGAAAAAAAGAACATTTGGAATGTATGGTCTTAGTAGGATTAAATGGTTTTACAAAAGTGATACTCCAAATTTAAGTGATTGTTGTTCTGGGTTGATGAGGAATAAATCATAGTTTTTACCTTATCCTCAACTGTATAATTTATCATCTTGAAATTTTCCTATGTTCAAGAATCTTGTTTTAAATATTACTTCAAAATATCTTGTTGGGAAGATATGTCAAAGGGCATAGGAGACTCTGTCCATTTGGATACCTGTCAGGCAGAGCGATGCTTAATTAGAATAATCAATGAATAGAAATTGTTTCTAGCAGACCTGCCTACAGTACAGAGTATTAACTTTTTTAAACATAAATAAGGAAGTGAAAGCTAAGCAACAGATGTCATTTATGTAATTTTATTCAACAAACATTTATTAAGTACTTACTGTGTGAAAAGCCATGTTTTCCACAGACTTTTTTCACTTCAGTTACTTTTCAGGTGTTTTTTTTTTTTAAGGTCCATAACTTTCCACTACCTTCCTCTGTAAAGTAATACATGAAATCTGTGCACCTCCAGAAAGTTACTCTAGGTTTAATGTACTCTATAGATCTCTTGTACATTCAAAATTATAGCTCCCAAGCCCCTGGTAACAGGTTTATTTTTTATAGAGCACTTTATTTAAAAACAAAACCCAACAGCATAGCAATTGTGACAAAGATTATGAAAGTAGAACAGTAGGAATTAGCAATCCAATCGATATGCAGGTGAGTGAGAAGTCAAAAATATTTCAGATAAATAAGCAAGAAAACAACAGGTTTAGGAGGAAAAGTGATGAATTCGGTTTTAGATGGAATGAGATTTTGGAGATGTTAGGAAACCCTAGTGGAGATGTCCATCAGACTCTTCAAGAAATAGTACTGAAATTTAAAGGAGCCATTAGGATTTAGTTTAGAGTTTTGTCTTCAGTATAGCTGTAATAAATGAGCCCCTAAGAGTGAATAAGATAACCAAGGGAAAAAAAAATATAAAAATAGAAGAAAGTGACTAGGAAAAGAAATTTTAGAGATATCCAAATTAAGGGATAGGCATTTTTAAAATCAATTAGCAGAGAAGATGGAGTAGCAGTCTGAAAGATAAGGAAAAAATCTAGGAGAGAACAGTGTCACGTAAAACCAAAGAAAAGAGATTATTAAGGAGGAAACAATGGTATCAACATGCTGCAAAAACATAACAGGAACAATGAGGACTGAGAAGAGGTTATTGACTATGGTAATTAAGAAATTATTGTTTAACTGGCTTTGAAAAAATTTGTTGACTTTTTATTTTTAGTTGTATGCCTGAATCATTGATCTGTTCTTTGTTTTGTCAGTGAAAGTATTTAGAAGTATGTGTTTTCCCCAAAAGAAAGGCTGCTTTTTGCCATGTCCCAAAAGTTTTGATATCTTCCAGGGTTTTTGTGAAGATAAAGTAAAGTATTTTAATAGTAATTAGTAATAGTAATTTTAATATTTTAATAATATTTTATTTTAAAGCAAAATAATAGGTGTTACCGTTACTGGGGAAGATTAGATGGTACAGTGAATAAAGTGGTGGGCCTGGAGTCAGAAGACTCATCTGCCTGAATTCAAATCTGGCCTCTGGTCTCACACACTTAACCAGTTAACGGGAGCCCAGGCAAGTCATTTAACCCTGTTGGCCTCAATTCTTCATTTGTAAAATAAGCTGGAGAAGGATATGGCAGACCACTGCAGTATCTCTGCCAAGAAAACCCCAAGTGGGCTCCCTGAGAGATGGACATGATGAAAAACAACTCAACAACAACATTATTGTTATTGTTAAATCAAAATGACCAATTTTATCTGTTGTAATTGTCTGTCCTTTGTTTGGCAAATAATAAAGCCCTGATTGTAGCTGTGAAAGGTATATGATATGCTTCTAAATATTTTACAACATTATCTTTAATATTAAGGTCATTTATTCATTTAAAATATATTATGTAATATGACTTCTCATAAAACAAAATTTAAAAAATATTGTTAGATTCTACATTTTAAGCCACTCAGGTACTCTTCTCTGGTTTTTGGATAAGTGTATCCCATTCATGTTCATATTTATGATTGTTAATTGTATCTTTTATATTTTTTGTATTCCTCCCCTTTCTAAAGGAAGTTCAGAAAAAGAAGGAATATAGTCAGCATTAGTACTTCATAATTGAAGTTTGTATGTCCTTTGACGTGAGGATAGCACGACCAGTATTATACCCAAAGACATCAGAGAAAAAGGGGAAAGACTCATAAGGACAAAAATATTTATAGGAGCACTTTTTTGTGTGGCAAAAGAACTGGGGAAAATGGATCCCTGTCACCTACAGAATAATCAAACACAATATAGTCTATTAATGTAATAAAAATTATTAAGCTGTAAGAAATGATGGTGGATTAAGAAAATCTTGGGAGAATTTAGATGAGCCAAAGCAGAGTAAGTTGAGCAAAATCGGAACGGTTTCACAACTGATAGAGCACTGGGCTTTGAATCAGGAAGACCTGAGTTCAAATTCCTTCTCACATACATGCTCACTGTATGACTCCAGGCAAGTCATTTAATCTCTGCTTGTCTCACTTTCCTCATCTGAAAATGGTAACAATAAGAGTCTCTGCTCCTCAGTGTTATTATGCGGATAAATAAGATAATATTGTAAAGCACTCTGCAAACCTTAAGGTGCTATATCAGGGCTAGTTATTATGCTGGCTTTTAAAGAAAATGACTGTGAAAGAGTTAAGAACTATAATAAATGCGATGAATAATCAGAATTCTAGGAAGGAGAGAAGGCACAGACAGAAGACTTTAGAAAAGTCGCAGCAGGAGCAGCTCAGAGATTCCCAGAAGTAGGAAGCAGAGGGCTACTCGGTGGAAAGCCTCCTGATAACCTCACCAGGGAACATCAATGACTCTATGGTACTGGAGGCAAGAATTTCCCTGGCCATGCCTGTTCCACAGCATAAATGTTTGCTGAATGTGTCCCTGCTTTCAAATGGTAGAAGAGGCAACCTATGGGAAGAATGTATTCCTGTGTGTAAAAGGAAGAGCATTCTTGTAGTTTATTTGTTATACTTTTTAATCAAATGCTTCTACTTTGAAGTGAGGGATCTTCTTGTCCTTTTTGTTGTTTGGTCATGTCTGACTCTTCATGACTCCATTGACCATAGCACACCAGGACCTTCCATCCTCCAGTATCACCTGAAGTCTGTCCAAGATCCACTATCTATTCATCTCATCCTCTGTTGCCCCTTCTCCTTTTGCCTTCAACCTTACCCAACATCAGGGTCTTTTCCAATGAGTCCCATCTTTTCATTATGTGGCCAAAGTATTTAAGCTTCAGCTTCAGTATTTGACCTTCCAATTAATAGTCTGAATAAATTTCTTGAAGTATGGACTGAATTGATCTCCTTGCTCTCCAAGGGAAAATAGGATGATAGATTTAAAGCTGGAACAGGCCTGAGAAGCCCACTCATTTACAGAGGGCAATATTGAGACTCAGGGAAATTAAGTGACTTACACAAGGTTAAACAGATACTAAGACACAGTTAACATTTGAACACTGATCTTCTGGCCCCAAAGACAATTCTCTTCTCTTTATACCATACTGGGAGGGTGAAGAATGGGCAGGGCAGATGCAACATCGGTGATGTCTATTTCAATTTACCTTTTGTTGTGATTATACCTCTCTGACTCTTCCCCCAACAGTAGACTATAAAATCTTCGAATGCCATGAAAAAGTGAAGCATAGGGAGAGATGAGGTAGAAAAAGAGGAATCTAGACTATTCTTTAGGCTCTTGAGAGCCAAGGAAGGCTTTTGAAAAGATACATATGATTACAGAAATTCCTTAGGAATATTGTCTGATAGAAGAAATCATGCTAATGACTGCATCCCCATCTGCATTGTATCTCTGAAAACTAAGCTAAGCAGAATATTATTAAAGGATGAGAAATCTTAAGTGACATTTAGATGGTACTTGCTGAGGGAGGACAAAGTAAAGGAGTTTCACTAGACTGTGATGGGGAATGAGGTCTAGGGGCAAGAACAGAGGCCCTTGCATTTTGGGAAGAAAACGTAAATCAAGCAGACGAGATGAAATCTAGACAGATCAGCTAAGAAAGCAAAAAATAGAAAGGCATGATAGGTCCAGAGAGACAAATTCAAATCCAAACAGAAGAGCTAATTCAGAAGACCTCACATTGGGAAACTGAAAAACAGAAGACTAGAATATAGAATCTCAGAGGTTCAGAAGCTAAGTCAAAAAACCTAGTTGGTGGTACAGGTCAAAGCCAAGGGCCCTAGACAATAGGCACCTGATACTAACAATAAGAAGGAAACTTGAATAACTGTCTTTTAGAGAAAGGGCTCCTGCCCAGGATTGGAATGTGGGTAAGCTTCACAGGAAACTGGAGTTAACAAACAGATAGCCTTAAGTGTTGCTGGCAAACTTAAGGACTAGCAAAATGTAAAAAGACCTCAAAGAGAATCCCCAGCATGTTGGCTTAATTCTTTTCCCGAGATATCCATGGTACAACATGAATAAGCATGTCAGATTTGATGTCTTTCATGCTCTATTGAAGAAGAAAAATGGACACCTAAGCAGGGGTAGGCAAATGTGACTGGTAAATTCACAGGGATGAGCTAATCAAGGTTAAACATACCATGCCAACCTGAAGGCACCTCTGTCCTGACTTGTATATGATTGGCATACTCATGTAAATGCACGAGTTCCTTTGTCTCAGACTGTTGTCTTTCATATTGCAACAGCCTCTCTTTAAGTTGTATGAAGCAGCACCAACCTAACATCAATTCAGTAGAATAGTTGGAATCAGACTATAAAGAACTTAAATGATAAGCAGAATTTATATTTTATTCTGGAAGCAGCAAAGAAGCATGAGGCTTCTTAAACAGGGAAGTAACAGACAAGGGCTTTAGGATTATCAGTTTATTAGCTCTGTAGAGCAGGAATTGGAGAGAGAAAAGGCCATAGGCAGGAAGCCTAATTAGGAGGCTATAACAATAGTCCAGACAAGAGGTGATAAGAACCTGAGCTAGAGTGATGACTATTTGAGTGGAGATGAGATACTGTGGAAGTAGGAATTACTTTTCTTAGCAACTAGTTGATGTTTCTCATCATGAGAAGGCCCAGCCATGCTGCTTAGTCTGTATTTCAGGCTCACCTTCTTGTCTGCTCCACTTCATATAGGCTGCCTCGCCCCTCACACTTCTTACCTTCCCTCTTCTTACCTCCTACTCCCTTCCTTTCCAGTTCCCCTTTAGATTTTGCCTTCCCCTATTAGAATGTAAGATCTTGGGAACAAGGACTATCTTGTTTGCTTGTACTTACATATAGCTTTTAGCCCAGTATCTGGAACAAAGTAAGCACTTAATAAGTGATTTATCTATCCAGCTATCTGTCTATCTTATCTTATCTATCTATCTATCTTTCTATCTGTCTGTCTGTCTCTCACAGATAACACACATGAGAGGCACTGGAGTTTTGAGACTCCAGCCTCTAACAGGTTCACTCTTAATCTGGTCAGATAGGCAGATACCTTCAGAGGGGTTAATAATCTTATTCTAGTCTAGTCTTTTCAAAAGGGTTGCTGAAAATGGGAGCACTATCTGCTATAGTATTCCCTAACAATCCTTCACACAAGAGACAGCAAGAAGGGTGGGGCAACTACCCCTACTTCTTGATGGGGTCAATCAAGACAAGTAGAGCTTATGCACTCCCCTAAATCACCTTAAGCCCTGATGGGGGCTGGTCAAGGCACACATAGATTCCCCTATGGTTCTCTCTGGTTTCCCCACTCACTGACTAGTGCCTACTTGCTTTATAGGTTAACAGACAAAGAAGGCATATCACCAACAATGGTCTCACAGGTTAACGTAAGCAATATTGTCATTCTGCACAAGTGTAGTAAATATCAATTGTGTCATCCCCATATCTCATGGTGCAGTCCCATTAGGACTGTCTATCACTGTGATTCTAGGAATTACTATCTAGGCTTCTTGGGACTATTCTGGGAATTATTATCTAACACCTAGAAACTAGACATTGCCCTGACCATGGATCCTGAGAAACACTCTAAGAAGGATAACAAAATTCTCCTTACTTATACTATCTATCTATCTATCTGTCATCTTTCTATCTGTCTATCAGCTGGGGATGAATTGGGTTCTCTAAGACTTTTGTGGGACAGAGTCAGGCATCCCTCTTCTCCCCAAACCCACTTTGAACTAATAAAAAGGGAACCCAACTGTAGCCAGGCTTTTTTGTTGTCCTTTCCCCCTTTTCAGCAATTCATCTGAGGTCAGTAAAAGTAAGAGTAAGCCTATAAGGGAACAGTTCTCTTCTCTAATCATGGAATTGTTAGTGTCTAACTTGGGACCTGAATATATTTTCAACCAGTGTCCAAGAAGAGAGTTCCTAAACTGCAAATTCTAGAATCTGTCTTCTAGAAAAAGAAATGGAAATTCCTAGGAAGGACCATCATTAAGGTTGCCCTTAAAGAAATCTCAAACTTGAGAGTCCCAGGATTCCAACTTTCTACTGAGAGAATGGGGATTTGCTGGATGATAGCAGTCTCTTGGGGAGAATAGGGTTATACAAATGGTTCCTGGAGTTGGAAAAAGCAGCATGGAGGGGCAAAAGACTGAACTTTGGCTTCTGCTATTATCATGAGTTATTTAAACTCTTTGAGACTAATAGGAAGGAGTTAGAACTCTAGCAATCCCAAATTTGCTTTCCTTGGAGGGAGGGAAAGGTGAGAAATTCAAGCCTTTAGGGTAGCTGGAAGTCTGTATGTATATCTGGGGTGAAAGTAGGACGTGTCACAGTGTTGGCATGGGTGAGAGGCTGCCTCTGTTACAACCTCAAATTTATTTCCCTTTTGAGGGGAATCCAAACCACAGCATATCACTATGAGTGTGAAATAATCAGGCACAAGGGGTAAATCTAGGACTCAGTAAAGGCTTCTCTTCCCCATGATATTCATTTTGACTTTGAGTTCTTGTAGGAAGCTAGAGATTCTTTTAATCTGTATCTTTGGAGAAGTAGACACAAGCTATAAATGAGCTATTTTCAGAGATATTCCAGAGGGAACACCAGATTAGGGCAAAGCAGGCCAAAGAGTTATTATTTGGGAGGGCCTCCTCCCACATTAAACCTAGTCCATGTAAGTCCAGAATCAGAGCCTTAAAAGACACATTTGAATTATACCGGATATGGGAGGGGAAGGTAACAGACTAACTGGATGCAGTTCTGGAGAGTAGGAGGGTAGCCTTTCCTCGGAAATCAGAACACATCATTGACATAAGGAGGCAGGAGAAAAGCTTTACTTTACTTCCTCTGCCCAGGAAGTTTTTGCCTAAAAGTAGAGGCCACTTGGGGAAAATCTACCCAATGTCAAAACAAAACAAACAAAAGTCAGTTCTTTAAAAAGGGAGTGAAAATTTCCTTCACTTCCCCTTCATATAACTCCATGAATACCTGCCTTAGTTCTTCGCTTGCCTCAGTGTTTTTTCTGTCATTTTAAGTGGAAATTAATCTAGTAGCTCAGACCTGTACATTTTAAAAGGTCAGGAGAGTAAGCCTTTGGCAATCTGACATCTTTGCCTATGCCAGGTATTGCAGCCAGCCCAGCTTCAGTGCAACAGGCACAGGGGGAGACATTGTCAGGACCCAGTCCATCTTTAGCCAGAGGGGACTCATCAGGCACTGATTTTGCATTTGGACCTAAACTTGATGGAATCGATACCCGCATAACATCTAGCACTTTCCAAAGTGCTAGACCACAAAGCGGGTACAGAGGAAAATGTGCTGGTAAAATGGAGGGAAGGTTTATATTTTTTTTTATTGCCAGGTCCTCGAAATGAACATCCCTTTATAAAAGTTAATTGGTATTAAATAATTAAATAGAACTGGGCTACTAGTCACTGGCAACTAAGAGTGGTGGGAACATACCAGTTTATGCTTAGCAGGTAGAATTCAGAGTATCTCTGAATGGAAGGTTCTACAGCTTTCAAACTGGGATGATGATGAACTTAAAAATGCTCCATACACAGGAAACCATGACAAGTATCTCTGTTACAAGGACAGTGACCTGTCTTAGAGGAAATGTGCTTTTAATATGAATGGTGCTACCCATAACTGTTCTGTTCTTTTCATGACTTTACAATAATTAAGTTCAAATGCCTTGGTAACCTTGTTTTCTTGCAGGAAGTAAATTGAAAGCCCCTAAGGAAAGCAAACATGAGCCAGAGAGACCCTCTGTTTGAGGCAAACATACACCACTGGGAGTCATAATTACTGAGAAGCCTCTGAGATTGAACTTGTTACCTTGTAAGTGCAGCTTTTTTGGATGCTTATTAATTGTTATGGTGTCTGTGTCAAATGAACAAATAGTAAATAATTTAATAAATGCTTGTTTTTTTCCCTTTCCTTCTTCCTTCCCTATTTCTTCCTCCTCTTCCTTCCCTCCTTCCTTTCTCCCCTCATTCTTTCCTTACTTTCCTCCTTCCTTCTTCGTTGTTTTTAAAACTATAGTCATAGTTGACTCAATTTTGTTTAATTAGCACCCAGAGGAAATAGGCCTAATATAATTGAGTAGATATCTATAACTGAGAGAGGACATGGCCAGAAGAGTACCATGGAGTATGTGGTGAAATGATAAGGGAGAGTTTTTTGCTTTATCCTGCAAAGAAATCTAGAAGAGTTCTTCATTAGGAAGGGTTTGGGTTTTTTTTCGTTTGTTTTAATGAAGTATGCAGATAACTGATGTCACAGATTTCCTGAGATGTAGTAAAAATATTCTGTCCCATTGTCCTTATGAACTATTAAAACATATTGAAAATTCCAGCAATTCAGCATATAATAGCTGAATCAAACTAGTAACATTATATCAAACATATATGTCAAAGAATGTCAAAAGCCTAGACTTTTGCCAAGATGGCTGATATTTAGCTTCAAGTTTAGCTTTCCCTTTACTCTTCAAAAATTCTTTTAAATTAAAAGAATGACAACAACAAAAAAAGACAGTGGAACGATATCTCCTTAAGATGATTCTGACAGAAAAGGAGGAGACAGCTGCAATAGCCTTCCTATGCAATGAACTCCCCCTCTGAGCTCCATATGGCAGTGACTGCAGTGACCATAGGAAGAGAGAACTGCTGGGATTATCAGCAGGTGTGGTAGAGTCTCATCAAGGACTTCAAATAACCAAATTTGTCTGCTTATTCCAAAAGTATTTTTATCCAACTTTTAAACTTATTTGTTAATGCTATAAAAGTTACTATCAGTATTCTTCCTCCTTTTTGGCAAGGAAGTGTTCATCTTTCCATAACTGCCTTATAATAATGGGTCGTATATTCCGTTAATGTTGAACAGATTTATAACATGGTACTTTCCAAATCTATCATAATCCATTTTACAATTCAAAAAGTGCATTTTAGGAATGATGTTGTGTGTCAAATGCTTTGTATATGTTCTGTTTTTAACTTTGGTTTCAGGATGTCAGTAAGTCTCCTGACACAAACATAACTTTATCATATTATGTAAGAGTTATATAAGAATTCTTAGGTAAGAGTTCTTATCTTTTTGAAGGAATTCAAAATGAATCAGTCAAGTCACTACAATCATTCTTTTATATTTCATGGCCTGTGGACAAGTAAATAAAATAAGTGCTTTATATATTTGAATGAAATATTAGGATATACTTATCTTTTTCTCTAGTCTTACTAAAGGAATCCTTAGTACAACTCTAGTAGCAGACATAGATGACACTGATTATATGTACCTCATCCTGTTCCCTCATTATTTCAATTCCCTCTGCTAAAGTCTCTATATTTTGAAAGTTATTCATTTCACATAGCTTGGATATTGTAAGTATTGGTATGGTAACATCTATTAAAATGTCATTCTTGAATTATTATGGCTCAATATTACATCTAAGTAATAGTGGGGAGTAGTTCAGTCTGTGCTAGTGCTTCAGTTTATTGGTTGAATTCTCAAGTACATTTTGAAGTCTATATTTATAGTATGGCGATTTGTTGTCTGTTGGTTCATGTATAATTCTAGTCATGTTCATGTATAATTCTATCAGGTCAAGTCCTGCTATGTTCCAGTAGGTGCTAAACTTTTGTAGCCTGGGGTTTAAAATGTTGCATAGTTTTTAGTGTTTCTATGTATAATTTGATGTAATCACTCGTTACAGGGCTTCTTAAGGATAACTTATCTGTAATTTCTGAAGGTAGTGACCTGGTCCTGGAATGCCATTATAATTCCCTCTGTTCCTATGAAAATGCTTATGATTCAGCAAAATTTTTGATGCTTTTTGTTGATATGTTATTGGCTGAATTTATGTAGATTTTGCCCATCAGGGCCTTTTGATTCCATTTTTTGGATCCGAGCCATTTCATAAGCTCCATCTGGAAGTACACCACCTTCAATTATATTTGACAAATCCAGTGTTGACAGCCTTTATTATTGCCTGATTGTTGTTTAGTCATGTCAGTCTCATTCAACTCTTTGTGACCCCATTTGGAGTTTTCTTGGCAAAGATAGTAGAGTGGCTTACGATTTCCTTCTCCAGCTCATTTTACAGAAGAGGAAACTGAGGCAAGTAGGGTTAAGTGTTTTGCCCAGGGTCACACAGATTAGTAAGTGAGGTCACATTTGAATTCAGGTCTTCCTAACTCCATGCCTCAAGCTTTATCCAGTCTGCCACCTAGCTGCCCATAAGTAGTATCTATTTGTTTCAAATAAATTTCTCTGAGGTTCTGATATGTTAATCATATGATCTGAGAGTGTTTATCAGTTTTCTCTTTCTATGCCATCAATGCATATCAAGTGACTGATATTTTGGTCCAACTCTTTCTTTAACATGGAGGCTGTAGCTCTATTTAGGAGAGATGTTAATATTTGTAATGCTGTTGTTTTTTAAAGCATTTAAAAAACTAATTTACCTCTTCCTTATATCTATTGAGCAATTTTTTTAAAACCTGAAAAATAAAACCTTCTATACAGCTCAGTGAGAAAAAAGGGGGGAAAAGTCCATTTTTAGCTTTATCTAAAAATGTATCTGTTTTTTCATTTTAAGTTCATCACTTCTCTGTTAGGAAATGAGTAATATGTTTCATTTTCACTCTTTTGGACTCTTGGTTTATCATTGAATTGATCAGAATACTAGAATCTTAAGTTGCATTTCTCCATTATGTTATCATGTTCTTATTCTATAATGTTACCACATTCTCACTTCAGTTTTTAATTTGTCACAGAGGTCTTAAGAGTTTTCTCTGAAATTTTCCATTTCATAATTTCTTATCACAGTAATATTTCATTAAATTCATATGCCAATTTGTTTAGCCATTCCCAAATAGGAAGATATCTCCTTAATATTCAATTTTGGGTTACCATAAAAAGAGCTGCTATAAATATTTTTTGATATATAGATATTTTTCCTCTTTCTTTGAATTCTTTGAGGATATAGGCCTAGTAGCAAAAATGAGTCCAACATTATTCACAGTATGATAACTTTCTAAGTTATAATGGCTAGGCCAATTCACAGTTATACCAACAGCGCACTAGTGTACCTGTTTTTCTGAAGTCTCTCCAACCTTTGTTATTTTTCTCTGTTGTCATCTTATCCAGTCTGAGGAAGAACCTTCAGGTTGTTTTAATTTTTATTTTTCTAATGATTAATGATTTAGATCATTTTTTATATGATTGTTGATACTTTAATTTCTTCCTTTAAATACTGCCTTTCATGTCCTTGACCATTTATCAATTGGGGAATGGCCCTTAGACTTAAAAATTTGCATCAATTTCTTACATATCTTAGATATGAGATCTCTTAGAGAAACTTGTAAAGATTTTTTTCCCTGGTTATCTTTCCTTTCTAATTTATTTGTACAAAACCTTTTCAGTTTTAAAGAAATAAAATTGCTCATTTTATCTTGTATGTTCCTCTCAGATGTCACTTGTTTTGTCATGAAATCTTTTTCTCTTCCTGGTTCTGAAAGGTAATTTCTTCTTTGTTCCTCAGATAGTTCCCAGTAATTTGGCCAAATACTGAGTAAGAGGACTGTCTCTTTGATTAGCTACAAAGGCATTCAAAAAGTCCTTTTAGCTCTAGCTCTTGTCTCTTTTCTTCAGCGCCCTTGGAGGAGTTCTGAAACCAGTGAATGTGTAGCAAAGCCAATGACTTTGTGAGTATGGAAGGTCCAGAGGGTTTCCTGGACAATTCATTGTTCCAGAGTTACAGTTTGCAGCCCACACCGCATAGCTTTGGGGTACTCAATCCATTGGTAAATGAGAAAAAGAGTCATCTGGCAGTAGTACCACCTCTGTACATGAACTTGGGACCAATACTAAGTAGGAGCTGAGCTAGGTTGAGCTTACTCTCTCTAGAGACTATTGTGCTATAGAGGAGAGTATGCTCTGAGGTTTTGGGATGGAGATATTTTTACTTTATTTTTAGAAGTAAATATTTGTAAAAGCTACCCAGTGTTGAGTGGTTAAATGGAATTGGAGAACTAATTGCAGGAACCAAAAAATGGGGGAAACACAGCTGGGAAAAGGGGGTGGAGCTTGAACTGATGGCAGTACAGAAAAAGTCATTCAAAAATCCCCTTGGGTTACATTGGAACCCTGAGGGGGATGCAGCCTGTCCAGTTTTGGGAGAAATGGCCAGAGCATACCAGAATACATATTACTGCATGTAGCAATGCCAGGGAATAGGAAACTATCTTTGTAAAGTTCCCAATTAATGAATCCTCCTTCCTAGTCTTTAATCTCTCAGGATTTTAATTTTCTTTGAAGAGTGTCTCTCTCTGCTTATCAGCTTGAGCCAGTTTGGGAGCACTCCCTTAAATGCACCTTGAGTATGTGACTTCCAATAGGTGTCACCACCTGTGTCATTCTTCTGTGCTTAGCACCTAAGCACATTGTCTTTTTCGGTCCAAATTCAAGTCTTCCCCAGAAAACTCTGTTCACTATAGTATTAATCATACAATCAGAACCAGTTTTCTTTTATGTAAAGAGAAATAATCCATAAAAATTTTAAAGAAAGGAGCAAAAGGGGACAGACAGGCTAGGTGGCTCAGTGTATAGGACACTGAGCATAGAGTTGATAGATCTAAGTTCAAATCCAGCCTCAGACACTCACTAGTTGCTATGACCCTGGGCAAGACATTTGACCCTGTTTTCCTCAGTTTCTTCTCTATAAAATGAGTTAGAGAAGGAAACGGCAAACCGTTTTACCAAGAAAACCCCAAATGAGGTCATGCAGAGGAGGACATGACTGAATAACTGAAGGACAAGATTTATTGGATGATATCTAACAGGACCAGTTACTCCTAGTTATAACATGTATCATGTTTTTTTTAATCTCTGTCCCCTTAGTGGAACAGAGGAAGAGGCCAAACTTGGAGGGATTAATTAATAGAACTTATTTAGAAGAAAGAGAAAAGGGAATTTGGAGGAAGCAGATAGCAAATATCTTATTTCATTGTACTAAAGCAACAAAACAGGCAACAGAAGCAATAGTAACTGTGGGTTTCAGGCTCTCTCCAGAGAGGAAATCAGGAGAGCAAAACATGCAGAAATCTTGTCTGCCTACATATTCCCAAGATGAAAGGCAGATTTTAGACCATGAACTCATGAACTTTGTACTTTCAAATCCTATTTTCCACCTTCTAATCAGAAGTTCCATTTCTAAAACACCATTAACTGGTGAACTACTTGGAAAGCATCTGCTTGGACATCTTGTCTCCGTTTCAGTGCAAGGTTACACGTTTGAATTTAGAAGTAATAGGGAGCCATTGAAATTTATTAGGTAGTTGGGGAGGGCAACATGGTCAGATCAGCACTTTTATGAAAATCACTTTGGCAACTAACTGTGTGGAGGATAGATTGGATTGAGGAAAAATTTGAGGTAGAGAGGCTATTGCAATAGTCCAAGTGAGAGGTGATGAGGGCCTAAACTAAGGTGGTGAGAAGGAGACATACACAAGAGATGTTGCAGAAATAAAAATGACATGATTTGGCAACTGATTTGATACATGGTGGTGATTGAGCATGAGAAGATGAGGACACCAACGTTGTAAACCTGAATGATTGAAAGTATTGTGATGCCTTTGACAGTAACAGGAAAATTCAGAAGAGGGGTGACTTGATGGGGGGGAGATACTGACTTCTATTTTGTACACACTGACTTTGAGATACTTACAGAATAGTTAAATGTATAAAGACAATTGATGATGTAAGACTAGAGTTCAGGAAAGAGACTAGAGCTGGATAACTTGATCTGGGAGTCATATTTATAGAGATGATAATTGAACCCATGGGAGATGATGAAATCACCAAGTGAGAGATTATAGAAAGAAAAAGAAGAGGGTTCATGACAAAACTTTGAAGTACAGTCACAGTTAGTGAATATGACATATATAAAGATCCAGCAAAAGAAAATGCAAAGTAGCTGTCATATAGGTTGGAGGAATATCAAAAGATAACAGTGTTTTAAGATGCAGAGAGGAATCTCTAGGAGGAGTAGGTTATCAGCAGTGTCAAATGCTACAGTCTAAGAAGGATAAAGATGACAAAGAACAGGAATAATAATTGTTGGAAGGGAGTGTACAAAGGCAGGGGTAGTCATGCATTTTTGGTGGAACTGTATATTGATACAACCGTACTGGAGAGTAATTTGGAATTATGCAAAAAAAAAGTGACTTAAATGTCCCTATCCTTTGATCCAGAGATTTCACTTCTCAGCCTATACCTTAAGCAGGTCACTGTCAAACAGAAGAGTTCCATATATACCACCAGAACATTTATAGCAGCATTTTTAAAACATGAATAATTATGTTAAGTATATCTCCATATTAGGCATGTTATGAAAGAAGAAACAGAATGAAAGGGGAAAACCATGAGAAGAAAATACAAAAAAAAGTAAAAAAAAAAATAGTATGTAGTAGCATTTTTTTGTGGTAGCAGAAAAATGGAAGTCAAGAAGATGCCCTTCAGCTGGAAAATGGCTAAACAAATGTGATACATGAATGTAACAGAATATTACTCAGCTGAAAGAAAACACAAATGTGATGAAAACACAAAAGCATGGAAAGACATATGCAAACTAATGAAAACTAAACTAAACAGAACCAGGAAGACAACATACACAAATATCACAACAATGCAAATGAAAAGAACAATGTTGCTTATGTCAGTTTTTTTTAATGTGTTGATTGGTTTTAGTGAATATTATTTTCTTTAAAAAATTCTTTGTTAAAAGGGATAGCCTGCTGAGTGGAAGACAGAGGGATGTAGGGGGGAAAATGAATTGATGTAAAAATGAAACATCAATATAAATATTTAAAAATAAAATGTATTGAATTTATTATGTACTCATGGTTTCATATGAAACTCATGGTTTTATATACAATCCTTTCTCTCCTACTTTGCATAGGAAAATAGTATTTGTTAATATTAGAAAATTTCTGAATAACAAATATTTAAAAAATTTTTTTAAAGGATAGGGGAGAATTAGCCATATTTATAGGCAGCAGGAAAGGGACCAACAGATAGGCAGAAATTAAAGTTATGAGAGAAAAAGGTTTTGATAATGGGAGCAATCAACAGGAGAAGACTGGAGGACCGGATCCAAGGGTTCATGTGGAGGAGTTGGCCTCTGCAAAAAGAAGGACCAACTCTTTGTAAAAGACTAGAGTAAAGGGGAAGATGGGGGATATTATTGGGTAATGTGAAGTCTCATTATTTTTCCTCCTAAATCCTCTACTCTTTCCACTTTATTGTTACTGTTGAGCATACCACCATCCTTCCAGGAACCTAGGTTCCTATCAGTGTTATCCTTGACTTTTCACTTGTATTTGATCTATATATCCAATTTGTTTATATTCAAAAGAGCTCTCATATACATGCACTTTCAGCCACTAATAGATTATGTGACAGACACCAACCTGATATACCTCATAACTGTACTGTTGCAATAGCTTTCTGGTTGGTCATTTTGCTTCAAGTCTCTCTCCTATTCTGATGGGGTGCCTGGGTGCTTGAGCTTGGACCCTAATTCCAAGATCACATTTCTCCCTAACTTCAAAACACTATCCCTCACAGTTTTCTCTCCAGCCCAAGGACACTGCGCCTAGCAATAATTCATGAGTGGACCCCAGTCAAACTATTTTTCCCCATCACGAGAACAAGTTAAACTCTGAAGAAATTTGCAAAAACAGGACTATCTTGTAACCACAGAATTATGTTATTGTATTCAATCCAGATGTCAAGCTATTTTGCTACATTTGTAAGAGATCAAAAATATACCCCCGAGAAATACCTTTCTCTGGTTTCTTGTAGCTGAATGACACCGGTAGACCAAGGTTGGAATTCTCTCTCTCCTCATCTCCACCTCCTGGCTTTCCTGGCCTCCTTGGCTTCCTTCCAATTCTCAGCTAAAATCCTTCTGCATGAAGTCTTTCCCAGTCCTCCCTTAATACCTTTCCCCTCAGGTTACCTGCAATTTAGCTTGTAAATGCCTTGTTTATTTGGTTTAGAAAATGAGGGCAGATCATGTTTTTCTTTTTTAAAAATGTCTTTATTTTTATCCTCATGGCCTGGCACACTGGAACAACTCTTAATAAATGTTTACTGTCTAAGATCAGAAGGACAGAAAAGGGAATTCCTGACAATTCACCTCAGTTTTTTTGGTGGTAGATGAGGCAAGGAAGTCCTTAGCTGAGAGGATGGATTGAGGGGGTGTTGTGAGAATCTCAGTGGAAAAGAAAGTTTGGAATAGCTATAGGGATCAGGAAGAAAGCTGTGGCTTTGTTCCAAGCTGATCATGGCAGCAATCACCACCGGATGAATGACTAATTTGATGGCAATACATTTTTATTTATATATTTTAGTTGTTTAGTTGTACAAAATATATCTAATTATATATTTAGTTGTTCATAAAAATGTTTATGTTAATACTATAATTATAAGTTTCTTGCACTGTAATTTTGGAAAATATTTTAGAGCAATATTCATATTTGGGAATTCTATCTAGAGTGTGGTGCGTACGTAACAGGATACTGGATCCTCATTGCTCTTAATTTTATGACTAGTCTGCAGGCTATTCAAAAGAGTTTGGTAGTTTTGGTAAAGACCCAATAGTTTATCTTTGAAGACTGAGCAAATGTGTCACTATAGGGCTTATTTTTGGCCCTGGGCAATTGTCCTCAAGTCCCTGCCTATCTCAGACAGGTACTAATCTATCAAGCCTTGAATGAAAGTTAACCAATTCTGTATAAAATGGAAAAAAAAATTGCTTCAATATAATGTAAAGAGGAAGGGCAGGCTGGCTGACTGTATTAGTGACCATGAAGATGATTACTTTCGGAGCAAAGAGAATGTGCTTGTTGGTGGTTTCTAGGATGTTCAAATCAAAAAGACTATAATAAGCCTTTATGGCTAACCCACTTGTTGGCTATGTTATGGGAATTCTTTTCATTTGAGTTGATCTAGGTAGCCAGTGGGGTCCTTTTCAGCTCTCAAATTCTGTGAATGGGAGGTCTATGGCTATTTAGGATTACCTGGATTGTTACTTGGATTGGCTAACGGCCTTTACTGTTTTCTGCTTTCTCTCATTCTTTTCACCCACACCACTCTTCCCTGGATAACCACAAAGGTGTTTTCTTAAGAAGAGATTTGATAGGCATACAAAACACTTGTAATGATGAAGGAACAATGTTATCTTAGATAACCAGTGTCTCTGGTAATGATTTATCATTTTCTAAGAGAATAGCCATAGTTCCTCTTAATAGTGCTCTGAGTGGGATGGGATCATATTACAGAATCTAAAACAGGAAAAAGTGAACAGTTGTAAATTTTTTGTTAGTTTGAGTTACCCTTTTTTTTTAGCAACCTGTTGTTTATTAAAACTTTAATCACTTCAAGGGGACAAGTGTCTGGGACTGTTGTTCACTCTTTGTTTTTAAAGAGAACCAATGAGATAATTTAGGACCAGGAGAAGTAGGATTTAACTGGACAACTCTGGGGTAAGACCAGCATTACAATCTCCTATGAAATGTGCCTAAAGGCCTAGAAGGCACAGCTAGTTGGGACAAGTAGAGCAAGCCACAATCTTGATGGAACAGCTCTAATTAAGTCAACTCCAAGTGGATTGTGGGAGCTCCCCATCATTATTGCACCAGGCAGCCCCAAGAGAACTCTTCCTCATGGATGAATGCATCTTTGATCTCACCCCTTTCCAGCTTTTCCCTATATTGCCCCCATAATCCTCTGTTATCTCTTCTTTATCATGTTTCTCCCTATCAGCTGGTTCCTTCCCAGTTGCTTACGAACAAGTCCTTGTCTCTCCCATTCTTAAAAATTGCTCACGTGATCAGACCACTTTTTAAAAATTTTAATTAATTTTTACTTTAGAACATTCACTTCCGCAAGCTTTAGTTTTAAATTTTCTCCCCTACTTCTCCTTCCTCCTCCCCAAGACAGCATCTAATCTGATATAGGATCTACATATACCTTCATATTAAACATATTATCACATTAATAATGTTATAAAGAATTTTAACCAACGCAATGAATCACAAGAAAGAAGAAACAAAAAACAAAAAGGAGAAACAGCAAATAGTATGCTTCAATCTTCATTCAGACTGTAATTCATTCTCTGGATGTGGATAGCATTTTCCATCATGAGCCTTTTGGAGTTGTGTTAGAACTTTGCATTTCTGAGAAGAGCCATTCTTTCTTGAAAGTTATCCTTCCCCTCCAGCTCCCAGCTGGAGGCAGCTGGGTAGCCATGCGGTGAGCAGAGTGCTGGCTCTAGAGTCAGGAAGATCTGAGTTGCTTACTGGCTGTGTGATCCTTGGCAAGTAATTTAACCTTTGTCTGCCTCAATTTCCTCAACTGTAAAAAAAAATAGCACCTATATCACAGAGCAACAAGATAATATTTGCAAAGTGTTTGGCCCATAGTGGACACCTATTTAATGCTCATTGCATTGGCCTTTACTCCTCCTGTGGCTAATCTTAAGAATGCCAGTTCAACTGCACCTTCCCGGAGGGGAGAAAATCATTCTATTTGGGAATACAATTTATACAATCTTAATACAATAATCACAACTTTCTCTTTGATTTCCACAACATCCCTGCCCTGGGAGGGATTGTCCCCACTCTAGTCCCTCCCTCTTCAAATGCTGTTTTTTTTCAAAAAAAAATTTTTCATGTCTACTCTCCCTTTCTCTTGCCCCTTCCAATAAATCCCAGTTACTCAGTAGCACTTCTAGAGGCACATGGGGGCCTATTTAAGGAATCTAAAGCTCTTCATAACTTGATCCCTTGCTACTTTTCCAGTCTTCTTACATTTTGAAGTTCTTTATGAGCTCTATAATTCAGCTGACTAGCCTATTTAAGTTCACCAAATATGACACTCCATCTCTCATCTTTTCCAAGAGCTATACCCCATGCCTGGGATGTTCTGCCCCCTCACATCTGTCTCCTTTTCCCTCCTTTAGTCCCCTCCCTCCCCAGCTGCTAGTTCCTTTCCCTTTCAAATTACCCTGAATATATCACATTTTACAAGTTGTCTCCACCATTAGGGTGTAAGGTTTTTGGAGGCAGACACAGCTTTTGCTTTAAATGTATCCCCATTGCTTAGGACAGTACCTGCACGTAGTACTTAATAAATACTCACTGACTATAGATTGTTCACAAAATAGCAGACATATTTAAAGATAAACTGCCGAGTCCCAGCAAGCTCTGACAGTGCCTCCGGACAATTCAGAGCAAGGTAAAATGTTAATGAAAAAGGATTATCAAAAATTGTGCCTATCAGTAGCTGAAGCCTTTAAGCAGTCTGTCTTTAAGTGGTAGAGGCTTTCCCAGAGATCTCCAGGGCAGGATAGCAGGTAAGAAGCATTTATTAGTACTGACTGTGCCAGTCCCTACCCTCAAGGAACTCACATTTTACTGGGGAGACAACATGCACCTGTGCATATGCATGTCTACTGTATACAACCTCAGAGGAAGGAACTACTATGGGGGTGGGTCGAGGGACTTGGCAAGGCCTTTTATAGAAGATTTGAACTCAAGTCTTGGAGGAGGCCAGGGAAGTAAGGAGGTCTCAGGGAGGAGACGAAATATTCAGGCACAGGATCCAGAAAGTCAGGGGGTGTCTTCTCATATTTCTTTTTTGGGGTCATATACTTTTGCAACATTTTTGTTGTTGTTGTTGCGTAAGAGGACCATGATATCAAGATGATGCCATGATTTGCAGTTGACTTTGAGATGAGTGAGGGAGGGCTGTGTAGTCCTTGTTTCCCTGGCTGTTTAATTCATGTTGTACGTTTACATAAGCCTTTCTGTGCTTCTGTGTATTCATCATATTTGTTATTTTTTGTAGCTCAACTGTATACCATTACATTCACATACTACAATTTGATTAACCATTCCCCACATAAGCATTTGTTTTGTTTTTAAGTTTTTGTTGCTACCTAAAAGATGTTATAAATGTTTTAGTGTATACTGAACTTTTCGTTTTGTTAATGATATTCTTAGGGTATGGGCAGTGGAATCACAGGGTTAAAGGGTATGGACATTTTAACCACTCTATTTGTATTATTTATTGTAATTTAATTACAATTCCCTTTACAGACTGTATTAATATATACTGCCACCAACAATGTATTAGGATGCTTATCTTTCCATTCTTTCTCCAACACTGTTTTCTGTCATTTAAGTGAAATCTCAGTGTTCATGAGCTTTTCTTTTAATCCTTTCCTCTTGACCTTCCTGCAGACTCCCAAATCTCTCCCACCATTTCCTTCACTAGTCCTACCTGAATGCCACTAAATGCCATGGGAGGAAACCTCATTGCCCCCAAGCCAGAGATCACTCAAAGTTGCCCAAGTTTGAGTGGTACTCATTGGGGTTGCCTCTACTCAAAAACCCCAACTCAGGAACTCTATTCGTGAGTTTAGTTTTGGGAGTTATCAATGTTACACAATGACTCCAAAGCAGGGATAGCTTAGGTGGCACAATGAAGTGCTGGAGTCAGGGGACTGAGTTCCAATCCAACATCAGATATGTTAGTTGTGACTCTAAGCAAGTCACTTAGCCTGTTTCCTCCAAGTTTTTCCAACTGTAAAATTAAGACTTTCAGTTTGCACTCAGATTCCATTAGTTCTCTTTCTAGAGATGGACAGCACTTTTTATCACAAATCCCTTGGAATTGTCTTTGATCGTTGTATTACTCAAAATAGCTGAGTCACAGTTATCGTTACAAAATTGTTATCCCCGTGTACAGTGTTCTCCTAGTTCTGCTCTCTTCACCTATGTCTTTCCATGTTTTTCTAAAGCCATCCACTTCATAATTCCTTATAATACAATACTATTTCATCACAATCGTATGCTACAACTTGGTCAGCGATTCCTGGATTGATGAACACTCTTAATGTTTTAATATTTTGCCACAGAAAAAGTTGCTATAAATATTTTTGTAGATATAGGTCCTTTTCCTTTTCTTTCACTCCAAAAAGATGTGTGTTTTATAGCCCTTTGGGCATAGTTCCAAATTGTTCTCCAGAATGGTTGGATCAGTTCACAGTTCCACCACCCATGCATTAGTGTCCTAATATTTCTTTATCTGCTCCAGCATTTGTCATTTTCTTTTTCTGTCATGTTAGCCAATCTGATAGGTAGTATTTCATGGTTGTTTTAATGTTGATTTAGAGCATGTTTTCACATGACTATTGATAACTTTGATTTCTGCTTCTGATAAGGGCTTGTTCACATTCTCTCACAATTTATCAATTGGAGAATGACTTATTTACATAAATGATTTGGTTCCCTATGAGTGAAATCAGGTCAAGTGAAGACCCCTCAGACATAAATTCCCCAAAACCCCGACTCTTCCTGCCAAAGCTAAAATAACTATCTCCCTTAGGCAAATAAAATGTTCCAGGATGGAGAACCACCAAAGGTCTGGTCACATGACCTGGTGTACCCTTCCTCTTCTTCACTCCTTATGCCAGCCACATCAGCATTCTTCCCTTAAGTTCCATATTTGGTAACAAAAACTCTCATTGTTGAGCAAGGATCCTGGGGGTAGATTCCTGTGCTTAGGCTGTACTCTTGGATTCCCAGTCACTGGGAAGAGAGGCCAGTGGGCTTCCTTGTTAGGTACTATGATGTAGCACTCTGCTCTGCTCAGGTGCACTCCTTGCTGACACCACCCATGGTCTCTCAGGAAGTGCCCCTTCTCATGAGATTGTAATAAATTCCTTTTTGCCTTCTACCTTGAGAAGCCTCTGAGTTTAATTTGAGTAAGGGTCGCTGTATTCCACACACCTATATACTTGAGAAATGAGGTCTTTCTCAGAAAAAAAGCTAGTAATGAGTTTTTGATAAATCTTAAAAAAGGTATACATTACCTAAAACTGATTATAGTTTTGTTAAAAATTTCCTTGACAAGTATAACTCCTTAAATACATGAAAAGAAAAAAGAAATTTACAAATAAAATTCTGGAGCTCATTCCATTATCTTGAAGGGTCACTCTGCCTCATACATATTCAAGGAATATCTTTAAATGATTATGTTCAATGAAACCAAAACATAACCGATCCATAACAATTAGAGATTTTATCTAAAGAAAAAGAAATATTGAGTACTTTCCCACTCATCTGTATCATCATTAAACTGAAAGTGGTTTGTAAAGATTACAACCTCTTTATCATTAATAATCTGTACTTGAAATGCCCTCCCTGGGCCCAGAGTACAAAGTTTCCCAATTTACATTTTGTCTTGTGCATTTTTCATTTCTTAAAATGAAGCTCAGAAAAAGCAGGCTTTAAAAAAGCTGATTGTGTTTTAAATTCAGCTACCTGACTACACTTTTAAACCTGAATCCCTCTGGCTTTCAACGATTGGCCAACAACAGCCCAAATCCAAGTATCTGTACCTCATGGTTTAGGTTTGGATAGTTTGAGGTAAGTGCAAAGGTCAAAAACCCTGAGGTCTTTTCCTTCCGGCTTTGTGATGGTAACTTGGGCCTTCTTTTGTCTCAACTCTTACACAGCAGTAAGTCATGGAATGGGGGTTGCCTCACTTTTGATAAACAGACCTCAATTTGGAAAGGCCAAGGTCACCTACTATATCCCCGGACCATCACTGGTGCTTTTTGTCTAGCCATTGGATTTTGATGAGTGGAGAGAGTGAGGCATAATTCTGCCTCTCTTAGATCCAATTCACCCAAAAGTCAAGATCACCTTCTGATGTCTTTTTTGAGAACAGAGGACAAACAAAACGTCCCCAAAGTTTTAGTCTTGCAATGCACTAAGACTTGGGCTTGTGTGTGTGGGCAATGCCTTTTTAGCAAAATGTTATTTTTATTCAGAAATCCAAAAGATTCAAGTTTCCTTGTGTTTTGGAAACAATGTCAAGTACAAATGAAAGCTTATAGCAGGAAGAGGGTGAAACGGATTACCACAGGATAAAAGAGTAAAGGACCTGAGTTCTCAACCATGTCTGACAGTCATGCACCCTAGCCGTGGTAGTATATAGTGAAGCCTATGGACCTCTTTTCAGAATATTTTTTGCAGTCTGCCTTCATAATAAAAGGAAATGCTAAATTTCAATTGGATTTTCTCTATTTCAACTTCACAGATGCTCTGAAATGTATCCATATCCTCTTCAAAGTCTATGAATTCCAGATTAAGAATCCCTGGCATAGAATAAAATACATAACATTCTTTAATAGTATGACTGACTTCACAAGAAATGATCTGGGAAAAGATATGGTATCCCAGAAAATTTCCATGAGAAGAAACACTGTGTAAATGTTTAGACACATGTATATCAATGAGGTGACTCATTATTTTTCCCTTTTAAAAATTGACAAACCTCATTTTTGTCTAAACATGAATAGAAAGCAATTCAGTTTAATGAAAGTATATGAGAGGTAGAAGACTTTAAAATAGCTCTCTGCCATTGATAGATGCAGATGCTGACATTTACTCTGTTTTAGTCCTTGATTTTCTTTATCAGTAAAACATAAAATTTCCCTAAGTTTTTTTGGTAGTTACCATCTTTTTTCTTCAGTTTTAAATGAAGGTGAAAAAACTCACTAACACAGATGTTTAAGAACATCAACATTTATTTAACATGATAGAAAAGAAATGAGATATGAACATTTGCATTTAAACAATAGTAACTTTATATACTTATATTGCATGTGCTCATTGTATAATATATACACAATGAACATAATTACATTTGTACACAAACTAAGTACTGGAATTGGAAACCTTATTGCTGTACACACCTATTCCAAAGAAGTAAAAGCCCAGTACCTCAAAATACCTACACTTTATTTTTATCTATAAGGAAAAATAGGCCATAACATTTGTGTATATGCTGACAACAGTATGGCAGTAACTGCTGACGCTGCAATGTGACTGAGAAATAATTACAGCAAAAAACAGGACATTTCACTTAGCAATAATAAAATGGCACATTTTAAATATACACACATATATATAAGAATTTTACAAATCAAGTGTGAAACTATGCATTATAATAGTCCAAGAGAAAATAAGCTTCAGTAGAGATGTGTAAAAGTAACCAATTTTATGTACTAAAAAGTCAAAATCCAAATGTAAATCAACTTAGAATTAAGAAACATTTAAATCCGGAACACAGCAACTAAGCTATGGCTGTAGGCTACAAGTTAAAAAGCACCATTATTTATGTGCACTGAAATCATAGCAGCAAGCTGGTGTCGCAATAGATAACCTTGATATTGTGGAGTGTACCTATGGGCCATTAAAGCTATCTTGGAATAAACATTTCCAGAAGTGATAAAATGATGCTCTGTGGCTAAAAGCATCTGAACTATGAATTTCATAGATTTAAGAGACTGTACAATTTCTTCTGACATTTCCATAGGTCCATATCCTTAACTATGAATTATTTCAACAGAAGCTGTTGTAGCTAGAAAAGAAGAAGAGAAAATTATTTTATCACCTACAATGTTAAAGAATTAATGTTTCACATTTCTAACAGAGGGACACAAACGGAGAGAACAGTGTTTACATACAAAGCTATTAAATAACTAAGACATGTGAGAAATGATTATTGATAAGCAATATCTTGGGGAGATTCAGAGCTCCACCCCTTTTTCCAATTTCTTCAGAAGGACATGACTGATAATAAGACTGCATTTGACCCTCCTCACCTAGGTCGGAGCTACTCAAGCCTTCAAGGAATTTAATCTAAGGTGGGGAAGCCCATAGTGTTCTATTCAAACTTGGGTGGAGACAGATCCTTTTTTCTAGATAGCTCAGGGCTGGGAGTGGTCTGATGTAGAGATGTCCTCCGTGGACATGATGATGGAGAGACAACAGCTCCTATTGGAAGGATACATAAATTGTGCAGAGGAGCTCCGTTTGCAACTCCAAAAGTATGCTGCTAGCTTGAAAGATATAAAACACTCATACAACTTCATTCTATTCCTCTTTCTTAGACGGAAATCTGGGGTTGATTGACATAATTAAGAAACTGTTCTTCTAAAATGATTTTAAGAACAATTCAAAATCGTAAACAGAACCAAACTCATTGAACATGAAGGAACAAATAAATCCAACAGATTTGCTGGACCCTACTAAAATATGCAACAATATGCTCAAGTGACTACACACCTGTCCTCCCCAAAACTTTCTTAAATGCTGACAAAGCCAAAAATTTAGAAAATGACATGTGCAAGAAAATAGGTTAAAATATTAAAATATCACAAATCCTGTGGCAGAGGGTAAAATTACATGCTATCATTCGGTGGTGTGCCCGTACCTTTAAACATAACTACTTCAAAACAGTTTAAAAAAATTGAAAAACCACTGGCTTGACAATACTGAACAAGGCTTTATCCTCAAAATGGGTACAAAATACATGAAAACTTGACATATTGCCAACTTCTCAACTACTGAGTAGGTTTAGTGCCTGTGCATACTTATCTTTTGCCACTTTTACTAAACTAACCAGTAATGATAAGTCACTCAGGGCCACACTCTCTACCAGCAATGAGGTGGGCACTCCCATGTGTTTGGCAGTAACACGTCCTCTTCATGTCACATGGATGTTTAACAGTTGCACTGAAGTGACTAAATTAGTAAGATTTAAGTGATGTAGCTGAGACCTATGCAGCAGATGATTTAATCTGAATTAAACAATAAAAAGAGGGCAGCCCTGGATAGCAAAGGAGTGGAAGCTAACAAAAGGACTGTGCATTTTTCCATGGTGCTACCTGCATTCTATAAAGAGGTGTACTTATTTGTTTCCAGTGGAAATAATCTTAAGTAAGAATTACAAGCAGACTAAAAGAGTAAAACAATAATTTCCGGATCAAGAAGAGCAGCCTGAAAATGGAGAGAGAACAAAGGCATCTGGCAAAATGCTGAACTGCTGTGGATTCTGAAACTGTAAGCTGGACCTGCTCATCTAGCTTTAAAAGAATAAAAACAAATACTAAGTACAGGTAAGAGGCCTGCAGAGTTGAAACTTGTCTATGTGTAAGCAGAATCATCCCTACTCTCTAATCTCCAACCTTTTCTTATGTACTAGTTTCTTTCCTGTCTTTAAACATGTGCTTAAGTCTCCTTCATCCTTCAAAAAACCCAAAATGCAAACCTCAAACCAAACACAAACCCCAAACCTTCACAGGCATACCATCCCCTCAAGCTGTGGTCCTATAGCTCTCTTCTCTTTCAGACCACCTCCTAAAAAAGTCGTCTACGTTAATAACCTCTACTTCCCCTCTTCTCACAGACTGCTTCCAACCTCCTAATTTGAAACTGCTCACTCTAAACTTAACAATGACCAGTGAATTAATTGACAAATAGAACGGTTCTTTCTCAGTCCTTTGTCTTTGACATCTCTGCCACATTGGACACTCTCTACGTCTTTCTCTTTCTTCTCTGGTTATCTGTGCTACTCCTCTGTACCAGATTTCCTCCTATGTAGCTAGTCCTTACCAGTCTCCAGTTACCTCACCTGCTGTTATGTCATCCCCTAACTGTAGGTCTTAGAGACTCTTCTTTACTCTCTAAATTCTCCCTTGGTGATGTCATCAACACTATGAGTTTAATTATCATCTTTATGCAAATAACTCAGAGATATATCTAAGTTTAGTCTCCACTGACCTTTAGCCCTAAGTCACCAATTGACTACTGGACCTTTCAAGCTGACTTAGATCCAATTTAATGTTAAAAACAGAACTCCTATTTCCCCTCAGAGATCTCAGTACCAAAGTCCCACACTGAGGGTACCTATGGTTTTCTTGCCTCCCAGATTCATAATGTTGGGCTTGTCTTGGACTCCTCATTTTCCCTCACTTTACCCATCCAATGAGTTACTAAATCTTGCCATTTCTATCTGCAGAATTTCTGTAGGCATGGCGGTTTTGTTCACAAAATCCTCCCTGTTGAATTTTCCTCACTCTAACTCAGGATTCCTCTCTTCTGCTGCTAAAGGGATTTTCCTTAAGTGTAGATCTGAGCATGATACACTTTTGCTCAATAAACACTAGAGGTTCCATATTGTCTCTGGTATAAAATATTAACTCTTCAACTCCTTTGTTTACCATTTAAAGCCTTTCATAAAGTGGTGTAATTTCTATTTCTGGCTTCATTATACACTAGCCCCGCTCCTATGCTCTGATCTAGTCAAATCAGCCTCCTCTCTGAGCATCACTCTATCTCCCTCTATGGGCCTTTGCATTGGCCAACTCCTTTTTCATCTCTGCTCCTTTTTTCACCTTATCCCGTTTGCCTTCAATGCTCACCTTAAGCAGCACTTTCTACATGAAGTCTCTCCTGATTCCTAACTGTTAATGCCCTCCCAAACTGTAATGTTGTTTTTTTTATATTATATTCATTCATCATATATAAAGAATGCCATAAATATACTTATGTCCCAAGAAGTCTTGGTGCAATTCAAAGAGTTAACAGCTTAATTCATTATGCTAACTGAGCTCTTAACTGTAGACCCAGGTACTTAAAGTCTCTCTTTAGAATGTAAGTTGAGAATAGGGGTTATTATTTCATTTTTTGTATCCCTAGAGTCTGGCCTAGAGCTATTTAGCTGGTGCTTTCAAAAGCATGGAGAAGTGTTTATGTCAAGTATAGCATATACCTAAATATTACTGCATCTGGACACTGAAAGAAAATTGGAGAAGAGCTGAAATTTCTTATTCTGAAAAAACACAAAACAAAAAAAACAACACAAAGAAAACAACTAATGATCTGCAAATTCCCAATCTATCACTTAATGTCAATTTCTTTTGCAATTTAATAACAAGCTGATCTCCAGGAAATTATTTTCAGACATAAGAGCTAAGCATTTTAGAAGCCAGTCCTTAGAACAAAGTCATAGGTTTTTAAAAATGTTTTCAGAATAGTTAGTAATAGTAGTAACTCTCTAAATATTTATTGTCTTTGGCCTCCCCAACCTCTCAAGCTTGAAAATATTTGCATATAACAGTACAATAAAGACCACCTACCCACCCACACAAAAAACACCCACAAAAAACCTTAGTGAGCTTTTCCCTTAACAATTTATTTTGCACACAGGGAAACTAAGGCCCAGACAAGTGAAATGACTTGTTCAAGTCAAACAGCCAATTAATGGGAGAGCTAACACTATATGCAGGAATCCTGATTTCTGCTGCTGCATATTCTCCCTTGAAAGGAACTATAGTTTTTTGCCATCACTATTTTTACTGTAATCCATGACTGACTGCTATGCCCTCTGATAAATTTCTTTGGGAAATAATTTTGATGGTTTTTGATGTCATTATGTTGGCCGTTATCATAAAAGCAATTCATTACATTTAATTCAATGGATATTATTAAGTATTTGTTATGTGCAAGATACTGTGCGAGGTAGATTTTAAAAAGGATTTAAAAATATTTTAAAAAGAAAGCAAAAGACATCAGCACCAAAATATCCATAGCAGTATTATTTGTTATTAAAACTGTGACGGTTAAAATGTGAACTATTATGTTATAAGTAATAACAACTATAACCAAATACAAAGAACTATTAGACTTGTATGAAGTGATAGAGTGGAGAAAACAGATTCATCACAATATGAACACTAAACATTTATAAAAAAAAATTTAACAGCAAAAAAATATGAAAAAATGCACAATGGAAAAAGTTCAGGAGAGGTACTGAGAACCAAACATATTTTTCTTAAAAATCACAAACACACACGGAGTTTATTATTTAACTTAAAAACTTTTTGAATATTTATGTTAAACAGTGACAGTTACTGTTTAGATTTTTAAAAAGCTATCTAAGATCTTGCAATCTAACAGGAGAAATGACCTAATGGTAGATGAGTGATTTCCTTAGTGCAGGGTACTTCCTACACTCACCCACATCTTTTCACGATGTGTGACACTTTAACTCACTTCTTTCTATAAATTCTGAGTTGCAGCCTGCTCATGCCCACTAAGCACTTGTCCATTACATTTAAGTTTTCAGAGGTGACAATGATGGCTAGCATTTATTAGTTATTTATTTAGTAGTTATTACTAAGCGTCAAGTACTGTGCTAAATGCTTAACAAATATTATCTTGGCTGCTCTTTACAACTATGCTGGGAGGTAGGTGCTATTACTGTACCCATTTTACAAGCTGAGGGAACTGGGGCAAAAAGAGGTTGAATGACTTGCACAAGGCCACAGCTAGTAAGTGTCTGAAGCCACATCTGAATTCAGGTCTTCCTGACTGCTGTCTCAACAGTCCATCCACTGCGCCACCTAGCCGACAACTAGGTATTATAGTATTCCATTATATTATATTATATTATCAGCCTTACAGACTGATTGGAAGACAAACATTAAAAAAAAAAATGAGTCTTTTATTTCAGGGAAAAACATGGGGTCACTACAGGCAACAAATAATATCTCAATGGTAATTCAGTCCATTTACCTTCTTCTGTTCAATTCTACGTCCAGCTTACTGTACATCTGTGGAGCCTGTCCAAACTGGACAGCCAAAGTGGCTGATCCATAGACTTGAAAGCACGGATGAAACAGGAAAGTTTTCTTTATTTTATTTTATTTTATTTTTTATTATATTTTTATTATATTTTATTTTACTTTTCCCGTATGCATAGTTAGGCTGAACTCTTCTGAGTAATTATGGCAGTTGGGTGGCAAAGTGAATGGTGCTGGGCCTACAGTCCAGTTAGATCCTAGTTCAAAACCTGCCTCAGCCTCTTTACTAGTTATGTGCCCCTGGGCAAATCTCTTAACTATGGTCTGCTTCAGTTTCCACAACAGTAAAATGGAGATAGTAATAGTCCCAGTCTCCCACGGTTGTTGTGAGATAAAATAGGTTGCATTTTTAAGTACTATCCCCTTTGGTAAGAGAGTTTATCTTATCTTACTTATCAGGTAAATATCATCTCATAAAATGGGTTAATACTTATCAAACACTTTGCAAACCATATAAGTACTATGTAACAACAATTATTTTATTATTATAGATCTCATTTCAGGGGCCTTGTAATATTACGGAGTTTGAGGTCATCGACACAATGTCTTCTACAAACATCTAAGGGCCTTACCTACATAGCTAGAAGGAATTCTTTCATTTGGACTCAGCACTGGCCTTCCTACATGATGGCATCAAAAAGACTTCATATAGTTCCCTGTTTTTTGCTTTGTCTGATACTAATAATCATTAAGTCAAACAAATTTATCTCTTGTGTTACTTCTTTTAAGAAATCTTTTATGATGTCAATATATGCATGGGAAATACCTTGTTGAAGAGAACCTGCTCTCCTGAAACAAATGCTTTCCCCCTCTTACAGTTATCAAACAGGCTGACTGGAGGCAGAAACACTAGTTCAGCAATTAAGACAGCTTAGGTTAGAGAACTCTGAAAGCAGGGGATTGCAATGCAAGTCCACTGGAAGGGATGAGTATGAGAAATCACCATGGTAGAATAAGAGTGCAACTGAGTGACTCGAAAGATAATTCCTAGAATACAAAGCTGAGTACAATGATAGCAGACCATCCAACTGCAAAACCCTTGCAGGCCTCTCCTGGCCCAGGCTCTGCCTTAATGCCCAACTATATTTTACTATCATGGGATGTCTGTTTGTTTGTCCAACTTCACTGGAAGCCCTAGAGATGGAAATATAAACTGCTGACTGACCCATGTGCTGTAAATATTCACTCTGTCATCTTTCCTAAGTCACTCATATACTGTTCAGGCTAATCTACTAAACAACAGAACACACGAACAGACAACTACCGATAAAGTACAAGCAAAATGGGGGGAAAAAGGAACATACTTCTCTGTAACTATACACACATGAAATGTGATCCTTCTGTGAGCTGTGGCTGTGTTGTTGGAACCGGTGATGTTGAAGGCTCAGGTGACTGGGGCAGATTTTTCCCTGAAAGCACACCAAGAAAATGTGAGAAAATATATACAATAGGACTGTAATCTTGGGGCTCTATTAAGATGGTAACAAATAGTTAGAAAAAGTACCAAAAAGATTTTTTCTGCTTTGCAGTTTCACAGTGACTATAGCACAGTGGGTTCTCGATAACATATAAATGAATGGTTTTGAGTAGAAATTAATAGATGTGTTTATTTTTTATTGCTACTGTCTAATTCAGGAACAACCTACTTATAAACTATGAAATCTTTCATCAGAATCTTTGTGTCAAAATGTTAGCTTTTGCAGTTTTCCAGACTTGTGTCTGATACCTAAATGAGTCACTCTTAGTTAGGTTCTCACTCTGTCTTAAACTTTCTAGGTTGATGTGGACAGACTATACAGAGGAGGAAAAAAAAATCTTACTTTTCCTAAACAATATTACAATGCTTTACAGACGCTGATACATCTGAGAGATGTAATGTCGTGCAGCAGAAAAACAACACAGGACTTGGGATCAGGGTCCTGTATTTATATCCTGACACGAACAGTCATCCAGCAGGAATGTCAAGTCTTAGGGCCCCGATTTCCTCAATTAAAAAATGGGGAAATAAATTATAGGAGTAACCAATCCATTGATAATACAGGTAAAGTATTCTGCAAACTGGTATCATCATAAGCTAATGTTTATGTAGCACTTTAAGGTGCGTGAAGCACTCCATATACACAGAACCTGACTTGTTCTGGCAGGGAGGTGCTGTTAGCCCCTTCTTATCTGTGAGACTTTGGCAAATCATTTCACATCTGAGTGCCAATTTCTTCATCGGTAAACTGAGGACAATAATTCATGTATACCCCACAGTGGCGAAGAATCTAAGGAACCACATTCTGCTTCTCTCTGAAAGAAGGAAGGTTTTATAATACTCAGTTTGAAAAAATAGTGCTACAGTAGGATAACATGATAATTCTTCTTTTTCTGCTTAAATGTATGAAAGAAATACTCATTTCTACTAGTTCTCCTTATTTGGGATTAACTGACCCTAACTAACATGTCAAATTTTGGGACACCGAGGCAAGCACTTATGTTGTTAAACAGGGTCAGGACTAATGAATTCATTCTTGATTTTTGGCTACTTAGTTTTGCACAATCCCTAGAGAATCACCTTCTTGTGACGCCTACCAACAGGACCAATCTTTAAAAAATATTTTTTTCACTGAGAATTGTTTTTATCAAGGTTAAAAATGGAAAAGTGATGAAAAAGTTTATATGAAATAGGAGAGGAAGAATTGTAACACACATCATGATATTTACCTGGTATTGCTTGATTTCCTCTTGAAATCTCATCAGCTGATTCACAAGAAATGACGCTCCCTTCTTGTTCACTGACACTGGTCATTTCCTTTTCTTCCGAGTTACCTTCTGGTTTAGGATTTGTGATTGGAGCCACCATTTGGGTGCTAATGAATATAGAGGGACATTTTAAAATGTGGCTCTAGATTATGTTATTGGCTTAAATACAAAAACTGAACTTAAGATACTGATTATTTTTCTTTATGAGACATGATGAAGTTAAAAAATAAACCTTGTCCTTATTTGTTTGGTATTAAAAGTATTTTTTCAAAAACTTCAAAAGCATAAAGAAGGGGAATGCTATGTATTTCTTTTTTAAGGACATAATTAAATATGTATTAGCTTATTTTGAATAACAGTAAAGAAAATGAGTAAAATTACCCAAAACAGAGACCTTTAAGAACCTAAATAAAAGTAACAACAAAACACCCCAATGAACAATACAACACTTTTGTGAGATATAAATTAAAATGTTAACACAACTGGCTTGAGGCAATGCTATTTTCATGTAGGTAAATTAAACTTCTATGGTTTCTAGCACCAGCAATGTTTCTAATTACAGTTACTTTTGTTTTTACCTGTATGAAATATCATCAGATACTTCTTCTTTATCCTTTTGCTTATCCATCATTTCTTCAACGCTCTCTTCTCTTGGCTCAGATTTCAACAGTGTTTCGGAGAATGAGTCATTATCAGTTTTCTAGACAAAAATTAAATTTCCTCTTTCAAAGCATTCTTAAATATACTCACAGACGTGTAGAAAGTACTTTCCCACAAATAAAATTAGAACTATAGTAAAGTATCTTTCCTGTGAAATCACAAATGCTTTCTGTAAGCTTTTCCATAACACTAAATTATGTAAAGAGATTCTGGATTCAATAACAGCATTCTAAAACGTATTTTAAATTGTAAATTACAATCTAGCATTCAGGAAGGCTATCATTATAAAGCTCCTTTGAGTCTGAATGTCTAAATTTCAAGGTTAATTTGAAAGAGGCTGAGACTATGTAGTTTCATTATTCAGGTGACACGGTCAAGGGAATCTTTATATTAAGTCCTGGTGCCAGGGTTTACTCCTACAACTGTAGGCCTTTCTGAAGTGCTCTGTAATCCCTAGGACTTTGACTCTGTGAAGTAATATGGAAAACGTTATTTCTCAGATATTGTTCAAATGGGCCCAAACTCGACAGCTTATCTATTCAACTTTCACTCATCTAGTAAGCACTTATTAAATGCCTACTTTATACCAGTCTTAGTGAGGAACTGAGGATTCCAAAACCAAAGTCTGTACCTTTAAGAGGCTTAAATTCTGCTGGGGGAGGGAGGGAACACCCACAGATACAAAGTAAATACAATGTAATTATCAAAGGGAAGGCATTAACAGAGAGAGAAATTGTAGGAAGTAACAGATGAGCAGGAGCCTAGAAGAACACAATGATTCCATTAGGTGGAGTTTAGGACAGAAGATACTAGCAACTGGAACAGCCTTCTAAAGGCAAAGAGAAGAGAGATGGCTACTATGTATTAAGAAGAACAAACACCCGCCTGGCTGAAGCTTAGTGGGCAGTAAGCCTAGAAACATAGGATACCGGCAGACTGGTCAGAGTTGATATGGTAGCTTTGGGCAGTACTTACTGAAGAGGTGATAAAACCAATGAATTAGGAGAATTTTCTAAGAGTAGGAAGAGAGGGCCATCAGCTAGTATGGTGGCTCTGTGAGTAGAGAGTGGAGGTAAGTATGTTATGAACACAGAAATCACAAGACTTTGCAACTGGTTGGATGAGAACTATACGATGCACATGGCTAAAAAATAAGGTGAATTAGAGAACCTAAAAGCAAGGAGGCAAATTTCACCTCATCCGCATTACTGAGACTCAAAAGTCCCATAACTGCAATATAGCTCAGGAAGGGACTCCTTTGTTCAACCGAAATGGTACCAGTAAAATGAGGACATGGTAACAAAATACATTAAGACAAGGTACTCGTGTGAGGAAATTCAAGAACCAGAAGAAGGAAGTATGGTAGAGAGCATCTGAATAAAGATCCACGGAAGTAAAAATAGAATCAATATTATCATCAGAATATTCAACATAATATCTGGATAGAAAGGAAATACATAGGGCAAACAGTTCACAAGTCTAGCAGAGAAGCATGGTACGTAAGTGATGGGGACTTTGAAATTTCTAGACATCTATTAGAAGTTTCTGTCCAAATCAATCAACCAATCAACATTTATTAAGTGTCTCACATGTACCAGCTACTGGGGATATAAACATGTTGGGGATATAAAAAGAGGCAAAAGACCTCAAGGAGCTTACAAGCTAATGAAAGATAGAATTTTTTAGTTTGCCACTATCATTTCATCTATCAAAAGATGGGAAGACTAAAAAGGAAGATATTCTATTCTAGATCAAACTCTTAAAACCAGAGGAGGGAACTTATTTCTGGACAGAAATGATAGGAACTTTAAACTTCCCATAAGAATATTCTTGTCTTGCAATACGTGATGGAGAAGGGAAGAAAAGTCACAAAGAGATAGCAAATTTCAAAAAATTTAGAATTTTCATTATTTGGTGCCTTATTTTGACTGCTGTGATTTGTCTCATGGTGTCAAGGTGCTATTAATGGACTGTATATATTTCTTTCTATACAAGGCAGGTTAAATGTTAGACTTATTGTATATGGAATCTTCAGGTGAATCCCCATCTTACAAGATCTTTCTCCTAAGCAGAAGAAACATTTAAAAAAAAAATCAAGCAGTTATTCTTGTGCTTCCCTAACCCCTAAAAAAATAAAAAAAGTACAGACAGAACTCTTACATTGAATAAGCAAAACAAATTCCTGTGTTGGACATAACCAAAATGTGCTTCTCATTCTGCACACTGGGCCATCATAAGTTGGGCAGAATTCTTATTCATCAGTTCTCTGTAATGACTGCTGATCACTGCATTGATTAGGGTTCTTAAGTCTTGCTGAAATATCCGTTTTAAAAATATTGATGTTATATCATAAACTGTTCTCTTGGTTCTGCTTACCTCACTCTGCATCCATTTGTATGAGTTTTCCTAGTCTCTTTATTTTTAATGATTCAGTGGTATTAAGTTTACATTTATATGCCATGATTTGTTCAGTCATCCCCAAACTAATGAAGTTCCATTTGTCATTCCAAAAAGAGCTGCCATAAATATTTTTGCAGTAAGGTTTATTGTCATTTCCCTTTCAACCCTGCCTCTCTCACTCTTGCCTCTTTTTGGGAAGATAAAATGAGGAATTTACTATATAATTTTTATGTATCTGAAGAGGCAACCTGAATCAGGAGATCAGAAGACAAGAGAATGTCACCCTGAAGAGAAAGGAAAGAAGGGACATTGAATATTTGGAGCTAAGTAATAGATAGATGCAGAATGGGACTTCGGTCCCCATGAACAGGAATGCAGTTGTTTGTCTTCCAAGTAATGATGATGTTAATCAGTCACCAAGCATTTATTAAGTGCCTCCTATGTGCAAGTGCTGGGGATCCAAAGAGAGAGAGAGAGAAAAAAAAACAAATCCTTGGTCCCAAAGGACCTGATGGTATAATTAGAAACAACTGGCATAGAATAAAGACCAAAGGTTCCAAATACAATTTTCTTTTTATGTTCTACTATGTATATGAAATATTCTTTTTTTAGGGCATTTAAATTCCAAAAAAAATTAAATCAATTAAGAGAAGATTGTTGTATTCCAAGATTTTCTCTTACTTAGTAATAGTGCCAAATCTTATTTTGTATTTGAACCCTTTCTTTCTGCCTGCCCCCAGTATTTTTCTTTGACTTAGAAGCTGTGGATTTGACTATGATGTTCCTGAGAGATCTTATTTTGGTTTTCTTTCAGGACGTGGCCATTGGAGTCTGTTTGCACTTTTCCTCTATTTCTAGTAAATATAGGCAATTTTTATTTCTAATTTCCTGAAATACAGTTTTGAGGGAGCCCAGTGGTTCTTCATTTATCTTTCCTTCTCCCATTTTCTAGGTCAGTTGTTCTTAATAGATCTTATATTTTCTTCTATTAGAAAATTTTTTTTTGTTTAGCTTCTTGCTTGCACATTAAAAAAGTTTTCTTTGAAACAATCAACAAGCATTTAATAACCACCAAATATACTCCAGGTACTGTGTTAAACACTAAAAGGTAACAATCTATAAGGTGGATAAAATGAAAATGCTACATAAACAGAGGATAGTCACATGTAAATACACAGTATTTTTTTCCTTTCACTGAGGGACACTAATGATGGGGAGAATCGGGAAAGACATCTTTAAGGGGGTGACCCTTGAAGTGAGCTATGAAGGGAGATAGTTTCCAAGAGGTGGAAGTAAAGGAGGAGAGAATTCCAGGTATTTGGCATAGTGTGTGCAAAGATACAGAAGATAAAATGTTGTGTACAGGGTACAAGTAGGAAAGCCTGACTGGAATTTGTTGGAATAACATACATATAACACATCTCATCAATCTGTGAAGATAAATTGGAGTCAAGGACTTTTAATTCCAAAGAGAGAGCTTATCCTTTATCTTAAAGGTAGTGAGGAACCATAGAAGCTTCTTGACTGAGGAGTGAATAGGGCAAAACGTTTCAATTTAGCAGCTGTGAGAGGAATGAATTTTTATAGCAGAGAGACTTATGAGGAAATCAGTTCAGCAGTTGAGGTAGGAGGTGATAAGGATCATGATTGGATGGTTGTGTTAAAAGGGGAGAAATAGAGGCAAAGAGATGTTAATGAGGCAAAATCAATGAGACTTGGCAACTGACTGGACATGAGAGTTGGGATAACTGCTCAACTTTAGATTAGCTCAAACAAAAGTTTAGATCGTTAACCTGAATGACCAGGGGAATACTGGTGACCTTGACAGAAATAGACAAACAAAAGAAGGGGTGGTTTTGGGGGATAATGATTTCTGTTTCAGACATGTTGGGATTGACACACATATGAGACATCCAGGTGGAGATACCCCATAAGGCAGCTGGAGATGATGTGGGGTTGCAGGACAGGAGAGATGAAGATTGGATATGGTGATATATGAGCCATCTGCATACAGATGGCAATTGAATCTTTGAGAGCTGATGAGATCATCAGGAGAGAGTAAGAAGAACCAGGATGGACTGATCCCAAATTGCCAGCTCTTAGCTTTCTGTGAGTTGGACTTCCTGGGCCTTATAGGAAACATCACGCAAAGTCAAGAAGATCTGGGTTCAAGTTATCACCTACTGTAACTACTATGTGACCCTGGGCAAGTCTCTAAAACTAGAATTTACAGAATGGATGATCTCCATTAGTAGTAGGAATTCCTTAGACCAATGAGGACATAGATCTGATTAAAAACCAAACCATCCAAGAGGAGGAGGACCCCAAGCATCCAACACTGTAGGGAGACCGAGAAGGATAAGAACTATGCAAAGGTAATTGGGCATTCAGCATAACTGGATTTAAATTTCAACTTAGTGGGGGGGACAGAAACCAGACTGTGAGGGGTTAGAAGAGCAAGAGGGGATGTGAGCTGGGGTTGGGGTAGGGGAGACAATAAGTGAGTGTAGATAGCTTTTTCTAGAAGTTCAGTTGAGAAAAGAAGAGAGATATTACTTTGATTTGAGGGGATCATAGAGTCAAATGAATTTTTTTTTAAAGAATGAGGGAGATATAGGAGTGTTTTTAAGAAGCAGGGAAGGAACCAATGGTCTAAGAAGCATATGAAAATTAGAGAGAGAGGATGGCTGAAGGGGACAGAGGATGGCCCAAGATGAAATTCAATAGGGATAAATATAAAGCTTTACATGACTAAAAAAAAACTGTGAGTTTTAGTGGATTTCAAGGTTCTTATTTGGTGAGATGTGCCAGTCAAAAAAAACTAAAGGTTGGATGGTAAGAGGGAAAACCATCAGCAATAATGGTCCCATTATACTTTGCTCTGGTCAGGCCACATATGTTCAGACTGAGGCACCACAGTTTAAGAGATCTTTTAGAAGACACCAGCTGGAAAGTGAAGAGCCCCCAGTTCATGCCATATGAAGAATAACAACAGAAAATATTTAGTGTGGAAAAGAGAATACTTAGGGAGGATAAGATAGATCTTCAAATAACTAGAGTTAACTGTCACATGGAACAGAAAAGTATCCTGCTCTCTTTGGTTCCATAGGGCAGAAACACGGGTACAAGATGTAAAGAGGTAAATTTAGGCTCATGTGAAGAATATTTTCTTTTTTTGAAGAATATTTTCCTAATAAATGAGAGTTATCTAAAAGTGAAACAGCTGCTGTGAGAGACATCATGGGAGAACTTTAGGTAAAGTTGGATAACCACTTGCCTAATGTGCAGTAAGGGAATACTTGATCAGTACAAGAAAGAAACAAGCATTTATTGAGCACCTACCATGGGCCAGGTACCATGTAAGTACTTTGCATATCATATCTCACTTGACCTTCACAATAACCATGGGAAAGTGATGCAATTATTACCCATATTTTACAATTGAGGAAACCGAGGCAGAAAGATGTTTAAAAAAAACAAAACTTGCCCATGGTCACAAGAAAGTATCTGAAGGGCTCTAACTACTGTACCATCCAGATGCCTGGATTAGATGACCAGAGAGGCCTCTTCCAACTCTGTGAAATGGTTGTATTTTTAATATTACAGTCTTTAAGCACAGATTATAAAACAATATTGTTACAAAACAATAACTACTTCTCAGTAAAATGAAACCATGATAAAAAACAACTTTTGTCAGCAGAAAAATAAAAGAGGGAGAAAAGCAGAAAGGCTAAAATAAGGTAAGTTAAAAAATATGAAGGGAAAGTAAAACAGATGGAAGAGTTAGAAGGTACTATGTTTTTATGGTTCATAAAATTTAACAAATTTTGTTTTTAAAACTGTCACCTTATATGCTCAGATACTTTCTCTTTCTGAGTAACCCTACTCAAAGTAACTTTGTACCTTTTTACTGACATCCTCATCCGGAGGGTCTATGGTGATAGTTTCTTTTAGTTGAGTTACTTCTTCTGCAGAAGTTTCAAGATTTAGTTCAACATTGTCTTCTCTATTGATGTTCTCCAGTTCCTTAACATTACTTGATATCAAATCATCCCTCTGATTCTGTGCAACAAATTGGACATTTATGGATTTACAAGGGATAATACAGAAACACATTGACTATTCACATTGCAAGGCACATCTAAAACTTTTCTGACACATTCCTGGCTCACAGGGTATATATATTTTATTTGTTCTGAAATAAGTTGTCTCTCCTGCCAAGAGACTACAATAAATGAATGGAGAATCTAATGAAAATCAGTCAGAGGAAATAAAAGGAACATGCTATATGTATCATTTGTTTGTTTCTAGTTTTTAAACTTAGCCATTTTGATGGCTGGCAAAAATATGTAGACTTACTCAATTCCTACTACAAAGGACAAAATCCTTGAGAGCAGGAAAAATAAGAATAATCATTTGCATCAATGCAATACCTTAAAGTTTATATTAATTTATAATTAGCCACTAGCAGCATCCACTGCTAATAAGCAAGAGAATGAAGTTAATTACTATGATGATGGGGAATAACTTTAAGCTGATGAAACCAGCTAATCTCTATTAATTCAGATTGACTATAACGTTCAGTGAAACTACATAATGTGAAAAACTCTTTACTCAAAACAGATCTGGTGTGAGCTACAAGTAGGCTCACTAGTTTACATCCTCATGCTTACAGAACAGATGATGGGCAAAGAGCAAAGATGATAGTACTCTAGAAGCTCAAAGTGAAAGTATGAAACATAATAAAATTAAAAGGTTAATGAGACAAGAAAGGTAATACAAGGCAAAAGGTATCTGAAAGGAAGCAGAATATTTAGAAAGGGGAGGCCTTTTACTATCTTTTGCTACAGCTTAGATGCAATAAGAATGCAGAACAACCCACAGCATTTTAGAGAGAGGAGAACACAGTAAAAACATCAATACCATACATTTATACGGAATTTCTGATATCTTTAAAAAGTGCATTCATTCATAAAAGACTATATGGTAGAGAGCAAAAAAAAACAAAAAACCAACAACAACCAGTGAATTTGAAGAAAAAGGATCTGTGCATGATTCCTTATTGTAGCAGTCAATTACTATACCTATGTATGTGATCACAGACATATCACTAACCCTTTCTGAAGCCTTTTTTTTCCTCATCCACAAACGGAAGGGTACATAAACAAAATTGTGTTACAGAGCCTTATAATGAACTAGTCCAATCTAAATGGATTGTTTATCATATTATAATGAACGAAAAAGTTTCATTTACTTGGATCACCCTGAATGGATTGTCTCTGCAAAATGATGGACTCTGCAGGGGTGACTGGTCTGATGTACCAAAGAGAGTCAGTCCTTTTTTCTTTTCCCTTAGGCAAGCTTGCTGGCGTCTTTTTATTCTTTCCATTTGTTCCTCCAGAGTCATACGAGGTCGAGTACTTTCAGCCAAACACAGCTGTTCCACTGCACTTCTAGGCCTTTCCTTGAAAATTTTTTTTTAAAACATTAGAAAAAAAAGAGACAAGAACAGTTTTTGAAAAGCATGGCTAAAATAAAACATATTGTAAAGTGTGTTTTAGTTACAATTTTCTATTCTAAATGAAACACAAAGATCTTAAATGTTATTAATCTTAAAGGCAGAATTTTATTTTACTTTGAAATGGTAATTAATATATGTGAGCAAGGACACTGAGGAAAATTCTTCTTTCTATAAAAACTTTATAAACTCAGGCTGAAGAGGTGAATGGAAGTATTGGTCAAAATACAGGAAATGTCATTTTAAAAGCAAACAGAATTAGCATTAAAAGAAAATTCCAAAAAAAAAAAAAAAAAAAAAAAAAGAAAATTCCAGGGATCAATAAATTTATCAATTTGTACTTCTCTTGCCAGATGTGAAAAACATAATTATGAAAAATGAGGTATTTTTTATCTTTAGATTTAAAATCATATCATTCAATTAAAAAAAAAAACGGTACTAGCTTGGAAACTTTAGACAGGCAATTGCCTTTCTGGTCTTGTTCAAGCCATGTTTCTGACTGTGAGACTTTTCAGTACTGTGGGCAACTCCTAAGAATTAGAAATTGCAGAGAAGGGCTCCTCCATACTGCTCAGTTTAGAAATTAATACTGAGAACATATTTAGACTTTTTCAAAACAATATAAACCTGCTGAAATTTTTAAAAAAGTTTTAAATGTTTAAAAACACTTACTATAGGTCTGGGTCAATGGGAAACAACTTTTAACCTGACAGAAATTTATACAGAGTATTTGAAAGAAATTAGAGTAGAAGTAAGCATCTGGATTACCAAGGAGAAGTTTCTGACTTCCTGTTAGTATGCTTTCACTCTCAACTTATGGATGAAATGTCAGCTGTGTTGACCTGGCCTCCAAACTATAGGTTTTATATTTTTTGGTCCATTTTTAACCCCCCAAAATGAACACTTCTCAATGCTCAAGTGCACACAAAAAAGAGAAAGGCAAAGTGAAAGAACTGAAGAGGAGCAGAGCAAGAGCACAAGAGAGGAGGCAACATATAAAACAAGGACTGCATTTCTTTGAAAAATAAGTTAAGTTTGTACTGAAATTTCAGCTGCTGCCTGGGAATACAGTTATTTTTAGTGTTGGGATATACTGTTTTCCCAGAAACACTTTTAACTTCATTTTCCCTTTAGGAACTATAAATGGGAAACTGTCACTGAATCTCACATTCTACTTTAAACTGGTAACAAAGTGAGATTACTTATTCTGCTGCTGATACATTTGTTAAGCCTAAAATAAAGCAGCTAATAATTTCAATTAGATAGAAAATATAATATAATGTTCATCACTCCTTCTCCCCCTTGATTCTTTTATACACTGTCGTAATTTAAAAATGTAAGGTGAATTCTGTAGCAGAGATGCTTGATTCTGCCAGTTTTACACAGAACCAAGAAAGAAAAAGGCTTAGGGCATGTATCTTTAAATCAATGTCAAACTTTTTAAATAATGGCATCAGAGAAATATGACTACTTACTTTTAACCATGACAATCCAATTTTGTTTTAGAGAAACATGACCATTTAAATTCTGATATGGGTTCAACACAATAATGTATAATATAATTTAAAAAGAGAATTAATTATATAGGCTTTCAAATTTATTTTTCATAATTTTATTTTGGTATTAATGAAACAACACAACATATTCCTTCTAGAAGAGTGGTTCTTCACCTTTTTTGTGTCATAGGCCATTCTGGAACTACGTTGAAGCCTAGGCACCCCCCTTCTCAGAATGTTTGTTGTTTTAACATTCATAATGTAAGGAAAAGTTTCAGTTGGAGGCTAGAGAAAATGAAGATGCAGAAGTTCTGCCTTTCACTCTTTCTAGATGTTTGATCATGGGTTAAGTCCTTAAACTTCTCTGAGCTTGTTATCTATTAAAATGGGGATAATATCACCTACAGCACCTCTTTCAAAGGGGTACTATACTAATAAAATATCTAGATAGAAGAGAGGAAGGAAGAAATTTATGTTTGTGCACTTCAAGAATCTTTAATTGTACAAATTAATTCTGCTACAAAGAACTCACCATATGTAAGAAAACATTTCTGGGGTTCTTTGTAGAAGATGAAAATAGTCTTTTATCTGGATGGGAAAAATCAGAGAGTACGTTTTCCATATTCTCTTTCACCTTTATAGATGCCTCCATTTTCTCTCCTTTCCCTCTCATTAAATCCTTACAATTTGGCTTCCCACCTTATAATTCCTCCAAAATTGCTCTCTTGAAAGCTAGTACTGATCTCTCAGGAGCCAAATTCAAGTCATCCTCCTTGACTTTAAGTGCCACTGATACTGTTGGATCACCCTCCTCTCCCGATATTCTTCTTTCTGGCTTTTCAGACATCCCTCTCTCCTGTTTCTACTTCCTACATGACCTCTTTTCAGTCTCCTTTGCTGGATCCTCATCCATAGCAGACCCTTTAACCATTAGTGTCCCACAGGATCTTTTCTGTCTTGGGTTGTCCTCTTGTTTACTTGTTGACTACTTCATTTGGTGATCTCATCAACTGCTATGGATTTAATTACCATCTCTAGGCTGGTGATTCTCAAATTCGCCTGTTGTGCCCTACCTAACTCCTCCGCTGACCATCTCAAATTGGATGCCCAGTAGACATTTAAACTCAACATGTCCAAAATGGAATTCATTATCCTTCTCCTTCAACCCTATCCCTGACTCCACACAGGGCACCATCATCCTAGGCACCCTTCTCGCCTCCTCACTATCTCTCATGTCCATATCCAATCTGTGGCCAAAGCTTGTCAATGTCATCTCTCCAACATATCTCAAATATGTATCTTTCTCTCCTGGTGAAGTTCCTCATCACCTTATGCTTGCCGGTAGGTCTGTCTGCTCAAATCTCTTCCCACTCTAATTCACCTTCTATTCAGCCGCTAAAGTGATTTTCCAAAAATGCAGGTCTGATCACTGAACTCCAATGGCTCCCAGCTACCTCCAGGAGCAAATATAAAATGCTCTGTTTGTCAGTCAAAGCTCTTCACAATGTGGCCTCCCCTCCCTTTCTTGTCTCCTTATACCATTCTTCCCATTACATACTCTTTACTCTAGTGATACTGGCCTCCTTCATGTTCCATGAATAAGACACTATCTCTCTGTTCTGAGCATTTTCTCTGGTTGATCTCCATCCCTGCAATGCTATCCCTCCTCATCTTCACCTCTGCATTTTCCTGGCTTTCTTCAAGAACCAAGTAAAATCTCATTTCTACATCTTTCCCAATCCCTCTTAATTCAACTGTTTTCCACTGTTAATATTTTCCTATTAAAATACAGTGAATAATAAATAAGAGTATTATGAATTATGTGGGAATCTTTATAAAATTTGTTCGCATATATCTGTTTACATATTGTCTCCTCCATTGGATTGTGAGTTCCTTGGAGGCAGGGACGGTCTTTTGCCTTACTTTGTATCCCGAGTATTTAGCACAGTTCTTGGCACATAATAACTGTTTATTGACTACTTTATGAAACTTGGTGTTTCTGAAGCATCTTTTTCTATATGATGCAGAGGTACAGTGGTAAACATACAGAATGATTCAGACACCTGCTAGCTTTGTGGCAACAGCCTCTCTGAGCCTCAGTTTCCTTATCAGTATAATGGGAATAACACTAACAACCTACCTCAGAGGCTGTGAGAACTAAATGAGACAATGTATGTAAGGGCGTTACAAATCTACGTATTACAGGCATACTCTTATTTATTATTCACTGTATTTTAATCCTGAGAATTATGTGGGAATTTCATTACTATAATTCTGCATTCAAGTCTGATACCTACATTTGAAGGATAGTGATAAGCTGGAGAATATCTAATGGTGAAAGGCTTTGAGATCATGTTATAGAATGACTGATTGTGGGGCAGCTAGTTGGTGCAGTAGTCAGGAGGACCTGAGTTCAAACCTCACCTCAGACATTTGACACTCACTATCTGTGTGACCTTGGGCAAGTCACTTCACCCCAACTGCCTCGTCCTGGTGAATATCTGGTCACTAGATTCAGATGGCTCTGGAGGAGAAGTGAGGCTGGTGACCTGCACAGCTCTCCCTCACTCAAAACAAAGTCAAGTGCAAGTCATGTCATTATTTCTCTGATGGCTTCATTATTTCTTCGTTGGCAATGAAGGATGAATACGCACACACTTACCCCCCCCACACCCACCCATGCACGCACACCACTGCCCTAGAGATGAGAACTTAGTCTTTTTTTTTTTTTAAATATGTAATGCCTGTCTTTTGCTATTTAAAATGGCTTGAAATGGTAGATAAAATCTGTAGATAATGTAAAACTTGGGAGGACTGCTAAAATGATGGATGACAGTCAAGATACAAAAAGGCTCCAAAATGTTAGAACAATGGGCTGAATCAAATGTTCAAAGAGTTAACTTCGCAAATACAAGATGGAAGATGTGACATTAATTTGTATGAAAAAGGTCTGGAGAATTTTAGTGAAAGGCAAACTCTATAGGAATAGACTGTCATGGGTCTTATTACATTAAGAGGCAGACCCTGTCCAGTAAAAAGCAAGTAATAGCTCTGGGGTTCTCTTCCCTGCTAAAACCAAATTTAAAGTATTGTATACAGATTTGGGAACCATGATGAGAAGGGCATTAATAAATAGGAATGCTTCCACAAGAGAGGAACCAAGATGTTAAGGGGATTAGAGACCATGGCAAATGAAGACTAACTGAAAAGGGGTTGGAAAAGGACATTCATAGGCAACACTATAGCTCTTCAAGTATCTAAAGAGCTGTAATGTGGAAGAGGAATTAAGACTTATTTTGTTTCACTTTGAGTACAACTTGGACCAAGCAAAGGAAATGTGTTAGCTTTTAGACTGCCATAAAAATAAGAGCTGTTAAAAAGTATAGTAGACTCCTTCAGGAGATTCCCTTCACTTCAACTTTTCCAGTGAAGTATGCATAAGAACTTTGGTGGGATCGTTTGTAAAAGGGATTCTTGGTCAGGGCAAGATTGACTAGAAAGTTTCCGAGATTCCTTCCAATTTTCATAATTTGTGATTCTATAAAACCTATGGTAACTTTCATCCTTATGATGACACTTTTGTTAAAAAAGCTCTATTTAAATAAATCATACCATAAACATACAGTATACATATCTAAACATGATTATATATATTTCACCAATTATATATACATATCATCAATATTAGAATCTATCTTAAAAAGACAATTCAGATATAATTTTAAATCTGTAGTTTTGTAATAGTTCTTGATTAGAACCCCAATGATTGAAACAAAATGTTTTATACAATAATGTACTTTTTTTTATATAACAAAACAATAGCTGAGTATTAGACTGCTTGTTCTTAGGGAAGGCTTCTATCCTAACCTGATCTGGTGTTTTTGGAGCCTCTCGGGGGTCTGAGGAGTTTAGTTTGGTATTATCAACTTGTGAGTCTCCCCAGATTCATCAGCACACCCATCAGTTCACAGGGATTCCAAGGTGGGTCCTTTTCTACTCTGTAAACCCTATGTCTCTGGGATTTTCTTTCCACAAATTTATTCTGTAGACTTTTAGAACAATCAGTGTTTAGAGTGAACTTTTAAGAAAAGCTATTTTACCTCAGAGGAATCCTTATTAGTCATGAAAGTCTCAGGGAGGTCTAAAATGTTCTCAGGATACATGCTGGGGTATATGGTAGCAGTTAGATACTGGGATACATTGAGGGGCTCACATACTTTTGAATGGATAATGGATTGACCATAATTCAGAAATACTTATGGGTATCTTTTTTATTAAAGTTAAGAATGGTATGTTTTATCTTGGTTATATATGAAAAAATTTCTCCATGAAATCAGAGAAACAGAAACTTAATTTTGTATGAAAAAAATAGAGATTAATTTCTTGGAATTTTTTTCTGTTAATTAATTGTTTTTTAAATACCGTTCTTGAATCAATCATCTTCTTAGTTTTCCTTAAGGTTACGTAAGAGGCTATTGTTGAAGATTCAGGTGTTGGTGATTTGGTTCTGGGAGGTACAACTCCAACAGGAAAATGTGCACCTAAAAAAAACCAAACAGCAGCAATTCCTACAAAGCAGCTATCATAAAAGTTGACATTTTTCTATGTAATACTAAAATTTCATTTCATTTTAAAATAGTCAACGCTGGATCTGGCTTAAAAAAAAAAAGCCAAGAAAAATGCAGTACCAGTACACTATTTTATCTATTTCATTAGCCAATGATAGTGATGTAATTTAGTACTAAATTAAAAGTAAATTAGCTGGTTACATTAATGGGAAGCATAAAAAAAATCTGATGCCTTATTTTCTCTCTGTATTAAATTGGTTAAATTAAGATTTTTAATTTAAAGGTAGTTACTGCATTTTTAAAAAATCAGGTTAACACCTGCCATCATTACTCACTTTTATTTTGAAGAACATCAATTACATAACAATAACAGAATCAATTTATATATATATATTTATATATATACACACACACACTAAACTTTTAAAAGTGCTTTCTGAAATATATATTGGTCTTTTTTATCCTCTCGAAAACTCTCTAAGGCACACTAAGTAAGTAGAATGCTACTTATTGTTTATATATGGAATCTGTAACACAAAGAGGCTGTGACTTTCTTTAGATCACAGAGCTAATCTGATGGTATGGTCTGCCTGGATTTTGGGACAGATAGGAAAATGGAGATCTTGAGGACTTAAGAGATATCCCTGAGGCCTCTGTACTTCAGTGAAATCTATTAATGGACTAAAATTCATTTCAGACAGTCCTTCATTCAGTTATTAGAAACTCAAGGAACTTGGATAAGTGTCTATCTCTCTGTAACCTACATGTTGGATAAGCACAATGCACTCTTGTACTTTCCACAAGTGCAGGGTCAGGAGACTACTTCATGGAGAATCATAACTAATCTCTAAAATAGTATCAAACTGTTACTAAATTATTTTCCTCTGACCACTGTTTTTAGAGTTAAACGATTTTGAAATTGTGGAGCAGTAATGTATAACATATGCTCTACTATTTAGAATCAATTTATATTGCATAAGGAACATTCTTTAGCACACTAAGTACCAAGAACAGGGGTTCTTTGCCTTCTTTTTTGGACAGGGACCCCTGCTCAGAATAATGCTTTTAAATAATAAATTAAATACCAACTATTACAAAGGAAACCATTTACAGGTACCAAAACATTAAAACAATGAAATCATGGACCAAAACTTGTGCGTTTGTGGACCTTAGTTTATGAATTCCCCATGATCTCGAACAGAAGTGTCAAACTGAGGGCAATAATATTTCCAAGTGTGGTGAACCAGATTAAAATGTAATTGGGAAATATTTAATTAAAAAAAAAATACAGTACAACATAGATAACGTCAATTTATAGGTTTTATAGCCAATATGCTGCCTTCAAGGATCTGTTTCTATTTGAGTCCAACACTGATGATTTAGAGAAAGCTCTCTGGCATATTGCTATTTTTAAGAATCCGGAGACAAGAGACATAGAGGATGTGTAGTCACGGATGGATGGGCTGTGATCTGTGTTATCAACATCAAAATTAAATCATAAATCTATCAAAGTAGATACAGAATAGTCCATAGTATAGCTAAGTTTAGAACTATATACTGATTCTGAGAATGCTTACTGAACAGACAACAAATAGTTGAACTTAAATTATGTTAAATCTTGCAAGTTTAAGTAAGACTACGCTTATTCAAAAACCAATCCCACTGAAAATTATGTAGCCACTCAAATTTTGTACTTAATTCTCTGATCTCATGTAATTATTTTAAAAAGATGGCTGACAAACATAGCAATTAATTGTCATGGAAGTTAATTATAAGTAAACAAAGATTCACAAAAACCAAGAAGTTTTGCAAATCCGGCATGTATTTTGGTTGTATAGATAGAACTGGAAATAGGAAGACTGAAGACAAAACCTTTTCTTTCTTTTCTCAAAGTTAAGGAAAGCTCACAGGTATTTGAATTCAATCAACTTTATATAGTCATTTATTAGATAATTTTTAAACTTGGGAAAACTAAATGAGTAGTATCTAGTATTACGTATACCCCAGGATAGATTATTATGACTGCACAAGAGTCAGGAACAAGAATGAAATGGGGTAAATATGCAGTTTTGGGGGTACTTTACTTTATGTAAGTCTTTTGACATCTTTCCTAATTAGTAGGAATTTCCCTCTTCTTCAGATTCCATCCACTAAATGGACTTACTTCTTATGTTAACAGGAAATGTTTTACTTATTTACATGAAGTTTCATGAGTCCTTGTGTGCAAACAGTGGCATAAACTTTTAAAGGAGTGAAGCTATGTCTCTTCATTCATATTTGCTGATCAATCAGTACCATGCAATGCAGAGAAGCAATGCTTTTGTTGGGGAGTAGGTGGTGAGGTGATGTAACTGATAATTAAGAAACTATATGTGGGCAGAAAATACTTTCAATTAAAATCCTCCCTCACAAAGAATTATAATTTGTAAGATGGATTTACTTATTATGTAAGATGGTAGATATCCATATTAAACTATATTCCAAGAATTATTGTTTTCATTTTAAAACCACATATCTACCACATGGTAGGAAAAAAAAAATCACTGAAATATTAAAGGACATAATTCTAGAGAAAAAAAGTAGAAAAATGAGGCAGTCACTACAATATTCCAAAAGAGATTACTTGGAAATTTGAAATATGCCACTTTATTTCCTCATTTACTTATTTCATTGTCCTCTCTAGATATGTCCTTAAAAATAGTTTCCAGAATTGATTCTGGAAGATGCTAATAAAAGTTTTATGTAAGAGAATGGAAAAATACTTAAAAATAACTTATAAAACTAGTGTGACTAAGTATATTGTGGTAAATTTTGAAGATTATAGACTTTCTAGCTTTAAACTGTGAAAGAGAAAAACTTACAAGTGATACCAGGAAAAATAAGGAAACTTCCATTAGTACTGAAGATTACATGGACATTACTACATAAAAGTTAAAAGCTGACCTTTAGTTACAGAATCTATCTCTGAAACAGGTTCAGACTTTTCTTCGCCATTAGATTCATCAACTTCTGCTACAGTTGTCAATTCTGGCTCACTCTTGTAAAGTCTATAATCAGGACCCTTTAAAGTGAGAAAAAATGTAGATTAAAAATAACTAAAATTTTCCTGTGTTGTTAAATTTATGAAATGTCAAGTTAAATTTGGTAAATGAAGTTGCTAATCCCCTCCCCACCTCAGAACTTTTAACAGGAACTGTTTCAGACAAAATACTATTGAGAGTTCATATGTAAAGTGAAGGAAAAAAAACTCATGAAGATTAAAATTTGTATCTTCCAATCTTTTTGTTTTAAAATTAAAATATTTTTCTTTTCATCATGACTACCAGACTCTTTAGCATAACATATATTGTAAGAACAGTGACTGAATTGTCTTAAATTATCTTATCCATTTTAGAAGGTAGTCAGTCAGATGCTATATATACTGGGATGTCCTAAATTTCAAAATCCCATATAATTAAATTTCTTTGATAGGTTTTGCCCTTCACTGGTTTATATTCCTTTCCTTCTTCCTCTGATCCTTTTCTCCTTGCTTATCAAAGTCTTACTTTTACAGACTGAATATCCAAATCACGACCTTACGATTTCCCACTCTTTATTTTCTGATCGGAAGACAGAAAAAATTAGTAGGCATAATCCCTGTGTCCCTCATTACTCTATTTTAAATCTGGTTTCTTCATGCTACATAAAATAACATTAAATGATAGTTTTCTCTACTTAAAAAAAATTTAAGTACATAAGTATGAAAAAGCAAAAATATAACATGTGAAAATGATAACATGGAAAGCACAAAAAGTACTACTCAAAAGGAGATTATCATACAAAAACAATTTTTCAATGGCAAAAGAAAATGATTATGAAAAAAATCAAGAAGGTATTTGTGATGTATAATTCTGTGGCAATTCTAGCCACTTACACAGTGAGAGCCATTTCTTGGATATCCTTGAACTTGGTAAATCTTCTTTTCTTCAGGCAGATGTACTGGGCCCCTGCTATAACAGAGCAAGGAGCTGCTATCACTGGGCAGAGGGGGGATTATGGGAGGCTGCTCTGTAAAGTCATAGGACCAAGGAAGTGGAGGACGAGGTGGGACTACTTCCTCTTCCTAAAGATTGTAGAATAGTCACCTTATTTAGATGAGCATAATGTGTTAAGAATATCTAACAAACTTTTCAACAGCAGCTTAGCTTTAAAAATGTATACTATGTCTCATCAACTTTTGGTAATGAAAGGGACACTGTCAAAAATCACATTTAAAGAAATAAAACAAAAAGATCATTATATTCACCAAGTCAAACTGAGTTTGAAACAGTACCTAGTTTGCTTTGGATCACTGAGGTTAGCACTTTTTGTATGTGCTGTATTGTACTTGTATTTTGTATTTCCATTTAAAATTCTATTACGAATCACTGTATAGAAAAGTACTGCTATTTAAGGTAGGAAAATAGCAGGAAAAAGTTTTAGTTTAAAACTGTAAAATGTTAAATTCATATTTAGATTTTAAAAAGAAACAATACTAAGTCTCTCCCCCTCTGTTGGAATTAAATTTTTAAAAGATATTTTAATTATGTTGACAGTATCTCTTTACAGTTGTAAATTTTTTATATTATACATAAATCTTGCTCTACAGAACCTCTTAAAACATAGATAAGTGCTTACCATTCAAGAGTAAATTCAGTACAAGACCAAGAAGTAAAAGCCTACCTTTCAAGTTCTGAAATGCATAACAACCCATATCCAATTTTTCCAGTTTAAGGATTGGGGACTCATTAGTTGTTACAAATAAGAAATCATCAACGTATCTTTAAACTTTTGTAATGCCCATTTTAACTTCAAGATTAACACAATCACCTGAGTGGAGCATACTTAAATCTATTTAAAATTATTTTTGTAAAAGTATGGAAAATATTTGGTTTCTTTTCACTCATTCTTTAAGGTTAGAAATACATCAATTTGCATTTAGAAATCAAAACAGTAAACATCTTACCTCACTTTTGTACTTAACTGCTGAAAAAGCCTTTGATCCTATGATACCTATTAAAATAATTTTTAAAAATTACAATGTATTGCTATTAAAACTAATTACAAAATCTTTTTGAATCTAGAGGAAAAACAAAACAATGTCATGCTATCCATTTTACTTACATTTAATCACATGTGTGCCTCTAGTGACTTGCCAACTAAATTAATGAAATGCAATTATACATTTCATTTGTTTTAGATATAACTGTGGCCAAATGTCAGCTAATAAAAGATAAAAGAAGTCTTTCTTTTACCAGCCTCTGTGGTGCCTCGCTGCTGTTTATGTTTACTCAAACCTTCCATGACATCTTGAATTCTCCAAAGTTCTTTCTGAATTTGTGCACGCTGAATGCCTGCTGATTCTGTCTATTAATAATAATATTATAGATTAATTTGCATACAGGAAACTTGATATTAAAATAGTAATCAATACCTGATAATAAAAAATATTAGAGATATATTAACATTTTAAAAAACAATTTTATCACCCCTTCCAGAAATTTCAAGAGAGCCAATACAGTAGTAGTCAGATCAACAAAAAGTAATGTAGAGTGGTCAAGTATGTCAGCTCTTTCTGGTGAATAATCCATAGTATTATTTATATGCCACTGAGCTGTCATGCCACCTTTTATGATGACAAGAAGGCATACCAGGGACTAAAAATGAACAGAGAAACATTCTACTAGAAGGAAAAAACCAAATTAAGCTAATTTTTTCAAAAAGAATGGCAATATAGAGTTAACTTTTTAAGTTCTAAAACATGATAAGGCATGTAATAGAGGAAAAACACATTCAGGAAACCCAACAATTCAATAAACATTTTAAAAGACTCAGCACTGGGAAAAGAAAGTCAAATGAAATAGTACCTGCCTTCAACAAAAAGCTTACATTCTAGAGATAATATACAACATAAAGACAAATTCATTTGAAGAAGAATGAGAACTAATAAATGGTGGTAGTTGTGGTCATGTGGGATGTTGAAGGAAAGCAGGAATTGTCTTCAGAAGGAGGACGTATGTGACTTCTATTACATGCAAGGCAAATATCACTAGACATATCTCAAAACTTGTTAACGTCACTGTCACCTCTTTTAGTCTGCTATTCCTGTATCAGGTAAGAACACGTGGCCAAATTTAAAATTCAACCACAGACACAAATGGTCACTAAACAAAAGATAACAACAGACAGGTACATTTTAAACATTATGGAGTGACTTCTTTAGGGAGATTTTGGCAAGTGCGTGGTTAATTTAGAGCTTCGGTTTGGGAGAGTCCAAACATGTAATTTCATCAACTTCAGGTCTTTTTACAGTCATAAATACTTACACCAATTCAATAATAATTCTAAAAGAACAATGAATTTATCTTCTATTTGGAGTTTTGTCACTGTCAACTTTTTTTAAAAAACAGAAAAGCAATAAAATAGAAGATTGATGCTGCACCTGTTACTGGCATGTTTTACAATGGCCTGTGATCAAAAGGAAATCAATTCTGACCTGACTTTTAAGCAGTTTATTTTGCACTTGATGCCTAATCAACATAATAACCTGAAGTATAACCAGAAGGCTTGAAAAGAATCTGAGAAGATTGAAATTTTGTACCTGAACTTCACCAAGCCGATCCAACTGTTCTTGCATCTGGTTTCTTGTAATTGTTACATCATATTCTAATTTGTCATATTCTCGCCATGCTCTTTCTAGTTCCTGAAAACATGACCACCAACATTTATTACTTTAATAGGGAAAAGCATTTTCATATGATATTATGTAAAGATTGGTTGAACTTCTTTTATAGATCTCACAGAGTATTATGGTATTAACTGGGCAAAATTTTTTCAGTTCTGTCTGACTCTCCCTCTGGTATTTTCTTGGTAAAGATACTGGACTGGTTTGCCATTTCCTTCTCCAGCTCATTTTACAGATGAACAACTGAGGCAAGCAATGTTAAGTGATCTGCCCTAGGTTACACTGCTAGTAAGTGTCTGAAAGATAAGTCTTCCTCACTCCAGGGTCAGCTGATCCTTAAGAAGTGTCAGCAGAGTGATAGGTATGAGGGAAAAGATATTAAAAGTAGATTAATAGGAAGTCAAAGTAAAAGATAAGGACAGGTTTCAAGTAGTCAAAAACACTATAACACAGATCTCATGAATTAAAATAAATTAAGATGATTCCAAAATCTGCACATTTAGCCCTCATTTTGTTCCTGAGTTCCACTCCTTTATCATCACTGTCTGTTGGATAAGGTACCTAGGTGTCTCACAATAATTTCAAACTCAAACTCATTGTTTTCCCTACAAAATCCATCTTTCTCCCCGATTTCCCTTTTTTTCTGTTAAGAGTATTATTGACACATAGCAATTAGTTGTCAAATTTTGTTTGTTCTACAATCATATTTCTTAATCTTCTACACACTCTATATACACAGCCTCTATTGTAGTTAATGCTTGAATTATTTTCAATAGGTTATTGATCTTCTTGCTTTCAAACTTTCTCCTCTGTTAATCAGTCAACAAGTATTTATTAAGCAATCACTAAGTGCCAGGCAAGGTGCTAAACTTTGGCGGGGAGAGGGTAAAGAAGAAAGACCATTCCAGGCCTGGAGAAGCTTACATTCTAATGCTGGCAGACAAAACAAGAGAAAACTAGAAGGAGGGGAGGGGCAGAGAGAATTTCCCCAGAAGAGGAAGTACAGTTTGGAGAGGAATGAAGCCAGGCTTGGTCCAGGCCTCACCATAAAAGGGAGGTTCTAGAGGGTACTTAAAGAGCATGAGAGGTAGTCCAGGGGAAGAGGGAACTTTCAGGGTGAAGAGATTTCTATGGTGTGGTAAAGAAAATTTGGTGAAAAGCAGAGCAGCTTGGAGAGGCATCTTCCAGAGGAGCTATATAAAAAACATTATTCCTAAGGTACAAGTATGACCATTCCATCCCCTACTCAAAAATCTCCAGGGGTCCCTATCATTTCTAGGGCTCCAGATTATCTGGGTTACCTTGTTGTTTCCTATATGTAATATCTCATTTGTGCTTTTGTTAACTCTGCAAATTACAACTCTCTTAAAAGTTGACTCTGCCATTTTACAAACTCTTCAAACTAATACAAGTAACCTTTTTTTTTTAAAAGGATATTTATCTTTACTAAAAGCTGTTTTGGAAGAAGTTCTCATTCTCTAAACTTTCAGGATATCATTCTATAACCTTTTTGATAATTTCTTAAATTTATAGAAAAATATTATGCAATTACATGTGATTAATTTCCATTTCTTTTCAGATTTAGGATGTTTTCCTGCCTATGTATTTAAAAATAATTTTGTCATCTTATTATGGAAGTCTGACAATAATGTGACTGGATAAACCGAAAGTGGAGATCATCTATGTCAGGGAATTCTATCAACTTGCAATTTGTTCCTTATTTTCAGTATTTGAGAAAATTTTTGTGCTGTTTCACAAAATGCACTTTTCTTAAACATAAAAGATTTTTTGGGGAGGGGAGTTGTCTTGTGATTTCAGCTGTGTGGAAATTTCAGTCTCAGAGCATCTTCAGCCCATCACCTCTCTGTCAGAAAGGAAGAAAGCTTTCTAATCAATCTTTTGGACACCTGGTGTACCCAATGGTTTATGGCACTTCCCTGAGTTTCCTTAAGAGGAGGATGCAGATGGTGGGAATAATTTGGAGCTGGGGTTTGTCAAGGGAAGAGTAATAAATAGGCTAAGGAGATGAAGGACTTCAAGTATCTACTGAACTTGAACATGTTAACTACAGAGTTGAAAGTGGAAAAGAGAGCAAAGTTAGGAGCAATGGCCTAAAAACTACTGAGGGGAGAGAGACTGAACGGATAACAACAGTGACAATTACTAGGTGCCGCGTAGTTTACAATTACAATCACATTTGGTCCTCACAACAAACCCTAAGGAGGAAGTGTTATTACCACCTCCATTTTACAGATGAGGAAACTGAGAGGCAAATGAGTTAAGTGATGTGCCCAGGATCACATAGCTAATACATGTTTGAGGCTGGATTTGAATGCAGGCCCTTTGTTCCATCTATGGCATCATCTTGCTATACGGATCCTCTCAGTTGCTCCTTCACTTTGTTCTTGATCCTGCTTGCCCTTGTGTAATCAGTGTAAATACTCTGGACTGAACAATTATAGATCGACTGGCTACAAAGCAATAAAACCTACTACCTATGTCTTTGACCCCTATGACCCTGTATAAACATCCTGCAGGCCACATCTTTATGAAAATCTCCTTATTAGTTGATAAGGATATTTGTGGGCCCTCTTCCTATAATTCCTGAAATGAGAAGGAAACTAGGACTGGTTTCCTATTTCTATAAAAAGCTATAGAGCAATAAGCTGTCCTGTGTGGAGGATCAAGGAGTTCTATGTTACAGCTCTTGGCCTAGGAGAGGTAATGAGAATCGTTTTCTTCCTCATCATACTCGAGACTTTTCTTCTTTCATGATTAATACTCAAATGAATGCTGCCCCTGCAACATGGTGAAATCCTTTGTCTTAAATGCATCTTCCCTCATTTTGGTTCAGTGACGCCTTAGTGCCCCAGCTATTTAAAGTCAAGCCGTATGCCTTTCTGTCTGTATGAACTAAAACACATGCCACAAGAAAAGACCTATTGCTTTATCCATTATTGGTTAGTCTGATTCCTTTGTAAACTTTCCTTAAGTCCCCAGAAGGCTACAGCAGTCTGACCCAAGCTCTAAAATCTATATATCCAAGGTTAAATCTCTCCCAACAAATTCCAGTTCCATCTCCAACTGCTGCTTGCCAGGCACAATCTCACAGACCTTCATTTTAAACTCTAAACCTGTCCTTGTTTTAACTTCCCTATTCCTGCTGAGGGCACTGCCAGTTTTCTCAGTCACTCAGTTTCAAAACTATAGTGTCATCTCTGACTTTTTCCTTTTCTTATATCATGTATCTAACCTACCTTCCAAGTAAGTCCTAATGATTTTACTGCCACAACATATCTCATACCTAATTTTGTTTTCTTCAATTGGCTACATACGCTCCTCCATCCTTACATGTCTGGACTACTTGTGGTAGTAGCTTTCTAACTGGTCTCTTCACCATCTACTTCTCCTTTCTACAACTGACCCTTTACTTAACAACCAAAATAATCTTCCTAAGGCAAAGCCCTGACCATATCACTTCTTTATTTAAAACCAAATGTATCGAGGGCAAGTGCAGTCAGAAAGATGGGAGGATAGCCAAAAGAGCAGAGCCATGAAAACCCAGAGAGGAAAGGCTGGTCAAGAGTGCGAAATACAGCAGAGGTCAAAAGGAGGAGGTCTAAGGAAAGACCATTAGATTAGATTAACGTGCACAGGAAACAACATCAAGCGTTCTCTGAGCAATGTGCTTAAATTTCAAACAATATGGCAGTCACAGATAACTATACTTTCAGTACCTGAGCAATGACTGTTAGGTTTGGAGCTCAGTCAAGAACCCTGGTTTTATTAATTTGTCATGATAACTGCAGAAAAATTATTAGAAACTTTTAGACAATAGATGCTCTGAAATTTTTCTTTAGAATTCTAAAGTAGTAATGTGTAAGTTCTGCTTAATATAATTGTTTTACCTAGAATTAGTTAGTCAATGGAATTGAAAATCTACTACATATTTAACTGCATTATGGAATGTGCCCCATAATACATTCCTTTTCAGATTTTTACTTTTAAAGCCTACAAAATATCCATATACTTACCTTTTGGTAAGATAATTCTTTTGCCAAATAAATTGATTGTAAGACTAAAAATTTATTCTTAATTGTTCCAAGATAATGCTTACATTAATGTTATACAATTTAATATATGCTTCTTATACTAAAAATAAATAATCCAATTAGAAACAAAAACAAGAATTGAAATTTCAACAACTTTTACAAAGCAAAAAACATACTTACCGCTGTAGCTCGAGAGAGTTCTCGGCAAGTGCTAAGTAGTCCATTCTGTAAATCATCCCTTTGTAAAACTACATTCTGAATGGCTGCTGGATTATCTGCATTCATCTCTATTTCTTGGCTGGCTGATAGCAAAGCTTGCTCAAGCATGTACTATTACAATAAAAAGAATTATGTTTAATGTTCTGAATTACTGAATATATTCTTTTTACTTTAGTTATCACTGCCCTGATAATTATCAAATAAAATAGCATCAATTTTAGGCAATAAACATAATTGCCCTACTTTCTCCTTGTGGAGCTGCTGAAGTTTCTCTTCCAATGCATGTACCACTTTATCTTGTTCACATAATCTGCTTAGCTTGGCCTAGGTTAATGAAAGAAAATTTCCACAGTTAGCACTACTTTTCATTTCATCTTTGTTTTAAGAGTAGACAATGATCATCTAATTTAAAATGAAATTATTTAAATAAATATGATCTGAAATTAAAATAAAACACAGGAATTAGACCAAAGGGATATTTTTCAAATCAGTATTTCTGCAGACATATCACAGAAGCTTAGAGTTAGTGCAGAAAGCTGTCAGTCAGAATTCCCAGGTGTCAAGTCTGCCTCTGACATATTCTGGGCAAATCACTTACTTTCTCAGTATCCCAGGCAACTCGAGAGCTGTGAAACACTTGTAAATATACTTTGGTAGAGGAAGTTTACTCACAGGGAGTTCCCTATACCAAATGCAAATGGTGGTTTGGACTAAAAAAATTATCTGCAAAGAAGCAGTACAATTCAGTGAATGGAATCAACCATCAGGAAAATCGAGGTTCCAATCTTATTTCTTACAAATACTATTTGTGTGCCTGAGGGTGAGTTATAAACTATCACTGCCCTCAGGCAACAATGAGGCTGTGATTTGAACACTAGATGCCCAATCTAATGAAATAATAGGGCATAGAACCTGCAGCCTCAAGGCCATGTGTGGCCCTCTAGATCAAGTACAGCCCCAGACTGAACTCAAACTTCCTGAACAGATTCCCTTAATAAACAGATTTGTTATGCAAAACTTCGAGTCAGTCAAAAGGCTGCACCCAAAGACTTAGAAGGTCACAAGCACACAGGTTCCCCACCCCTTACCCACACACCCTCCCCCAAAGTCAGAGACAAAAAGCTAACCCCAAATTGCAGCAATAACTGGGCTATTTAAATTACACTTCAATACTTAATTTACCATTAAGGTAAGTCCAAATTATGCAAACACAAATACAATGAAGTAAGACATTCACACCTAATCGCCCATTTAAATGTGATTAATTTCAAATTTTACATTTTAAAAGACCAAGCATTTATGTAATCCTTAATACAAAACACTACCTGAATTTGATTCACATTAATTCCTCATAAATCCTTAGGAAAAACCCAAACACAGAATTATTTTTAACATGAAAGTGAAATCTACAGAAGGTAGAACATTAATGCACATATTTTATTAGTTTAAGCATTAGGTTATAGTTTAGGACACAGTTTTAATTTTTTCATATGATTTTTTTTCACTCTAACCATATGGAAAATGTTGTAAGCCACTAAACTTTGACAAAATAAACATGTCAAAACATCACTTGAAAATCAAACTTCCAAGTCTTGGACAAAAATTTAAAATATCAAAATGTATTTGCTCTGATGACTCAGAATTCAAACTTCAGTTACAAATAAAGAGAAATATCCCAGTCTTTGACTCCTTATAATGAGAAAGTTATTCATAATGAAGTAAAAGTGCAAAGGTAAAATTCAAATTTCTCTGCCATTTATTACTGAAAATACTAATAAAACTCTCAAAACGAACCTGACAATTCAAAATAAATATATTTGGATGTATCAGATAGAGAAATAAATTGAGATGGAAAATACACTGGGCTGGGAGTCAGGACACCTGTGTATGGCCTCAATTCTGCCTCTGGGTGACCTTAAGCAAGTAATCTTGTTTAAGACTCTCAGCTCAAGTTTACTCATCTGTGTAAAATAAGGTACCTTCCAACTAAAACATTCTGTTACTCCAAGTATGCTTGACTAGAGAAAAGTTACGGAATAAACGCATGAAAGATGAATTACAAAGATGGAGTAGCCACTCAGGGACCTTTGAGGTGAGATTTACCAGTCTAAATCTGGGATCAAAAAGGGAAATGGTGATGAAATTTGAAGAGTGGTAATTGGAAAATGAGTTATTTCTATTTTTTCTTTCTCCAACTTGAAAATACATTATTGGACACAGCTTTCTACTCTCAGTAAAGAGCAAATCTCTGTATATCATCATTGTTAACTAACTCAAGAATGTAAAGATTTAAGTCAGAGAATAATGAAAAAGCTAATCTACCAACAATCAATAACAACTTTTAAGTGGGGGGTAGGGTGGGATAGAGTGAAGAGGCACTTACTTTCTGTGCCTATGTAAAATGCTCTGGCAAGACAAGTGTGATAAAAACATCAGTTATAAATGTCATATAGGTACTTACATCAATATCCACCTCCTCAGATCTGTACTTGTACAATGTACCTCTATACTCATCTTGTGATAGCTATAAGGAAGAATATTATTGTCACAAAACAGTTTCAAAAATACAAAAATGAAAACATTGAGTTTGTAGTCAACAGTTAAAATACATTTATCTATATGACCAGTAACAATTTATGGGAAGACAAGTTCTGATTTTACTGAATAGACATTTATCAAGTATGGATTGCTTCAAAAAGGAAACGATATATATAACTGATAATGAAATATTTTCATGTGACCTTTAAGATAATGTATTCTTAAAGTTGTCTTTATTAGGCATGTGTACTATCTCACAAAATAAGAAAAGCATAATTATAGCAGAGAACTAGAATAAAAGATTTCAGTCAGGTTTAACGACTTGAAAAAGATGTACTTTTGACATACAGACACATGCATTTTATGTATATATTCTCATAAATGTCTCATTAGGTATTTTAGTATAATTCCGTGCATAAAATGCATCTAATTGCTATTTTGTAAATAAATATACCAGAAATATAAGGAAGAAAATGGATTGTTTTAAAGAAAAAGGAGACTACTCTCCTTTGTCAATCTTTAAGATTGAGAAGGAAGAGAATCTAAAATTTCTTTACATATTTTATATTATATAGTGCAAGTGCTGTATTAGCACTGTTTTAAGGAATTGCACATTCAGATTTTTTTTTCTTAGCTGCCTTTTAAGTGGTTCTCATCACAATATTTTTGCACAAACAAGTCCTCATAACCACTAGGATTGTTTTTAAATTAAATGTGATTTCATATCAAATAGAACTTTTTAAAGATTTTGACTTGTATGTTAGTCAGTACACAAAAGAAAAGGTGATAGTCTATGAGAAAAAGGATGTCTTAATATCTCATTTATCTTTTTGAATTACCCATCTCAGTGGAATTATGTTTTGACTATGAAGTACAATTGAATTCTGCTACAAGTAACAAACTAAGTTTCACATACATATGTAGAACCACATAGGTATGTCAACACTATAATAAAAAACGGTGTAATGTAATGAAAAGAGCACTTGGAATTAGAAGACCAGCTCCACCACTCTTAACTATGTTTCCACACTTGAAAAATGGAGAATCCTTGTATGGCTACTCTACAAAGTTATTGTGAGGATCAAATATTTTATGTTATATAAGCACAGACTACAATAAATGTAACTCTATATGACATAGAAAGTATTAGTAGACACTGACATTTTTACCTAATAATCTGTCTTGAAATATCAGACTACTTTTATTTAAACTCAAGCATTAGTGAGAAGTTAAACATACATATACACATACATACACACATGTGCATACATATATACATGTGTATATATGTAACATATTTCTAAACACACTGTAATTAAAAAAAAACCTTTAAAGACTGAAGGGTTTCATTTCGAGGTATTACTCTAAGAATTATCTTCAAATGCATTTTGTGATAATTTAAAGGCAGGTGTAATTATATTAAACCGTGCAGTAATTTTTATTTTAAAATACAATTCATACTTCATGGATATACCTACAAATCATCTTAGCTTTAACTTGTTTTGAAAAACTCAATGAATATAGCCTTCAACTCACTGAAATGTCTCACCTGAATTGTACTAAATATCTGAATTTAAGTGTAAAACAACTTCACCCTACTTAAGAATACAGTTCTATGCACTCCTCTAAAATGCATTAAATAATATTTAATCTGAAAGTTTGGTTTTAATTTTTTGGTGATAGTTTAAATATCAAATGTTTAAATATTTGTTAGGCCTATTTTTGAATTACCAAAATGATAAAACATCCTTAATGAAAACTTTTTGAGAAAAAAAGCTTTAAAGTACCTCTGTGAACATGTTATGGTTTACATGTTATGGTTTTAAAGTAATATTCTGGACAGAACATTTACCATTACTTTTCATAAAAACACCAGCATTATATTACAAAAGAATAAAACTAATTCATGGCACTAAAAATGCAGTCTTGAAATAATGAGAAAATTACATAATAAAGGCAGAATATTTTTTATGTATTATTTTCACTCTCACTTTTGTTTCAGGTTCTTACCTGACCATCAGCTAACTGATTTAATTTAGGCAAATTATTGGCTGCAAAGCTAAATCTGAGTAAACTGAGTTCTCTTACTGTAACAAAAGGATCTCTGGATGGAGCAGGAACTAAGTAGCTGTGGAAATGTGATTTGGAAGAAAATATGATATAGAATAACCAAAAAAAATTCTTTTATTTCTGGGTGACATCAGGATACTGATGAAGATGGATGTAGTGGATCTTAAGGGTTAGCTTTGGATTCAGGAATACCTGGGCTCAAATCCTGCCTCTGACACACTAGCTGTGTGACAAAAGGGAAGTGAGTTAACCTCTCAGTAACCTAGACAACACTGTAAGACTAGAAAAGGTGTAGATCATCTTCATTGGTGGAGGTAGTTCTGTATCAAAAAAGTTCTAAACTAATGAAATCACAGGTCTGGCACTACTAAAAACTAGCAGGATGCTTATTCTAAGTATGATTGTAAGTTAGTATCAGAAATACAAATAAAAACTAAAACGCAAGTCTTCTTGTAGATTTCAGGGTGAGGAATGGGAAAAGAAGGCAAAAAAGTGGAACTCCAGAAGGACAGTCAAATTTCAAGTGCCATAAATTCAATCTCTGAGAAATACAACCTAACATGATACTTATATTTCTTAAAACTCTCCATTGTTAACAATGAGTTCTTTCTGGAATGTGAACTAAAATTTAAGATTGATTTTTTGCCTATTGCATTAGATTAGGTATGTATGGCTATTGACATCAAGTATCTAGATTTTATCTTGCCTCTAAAGTACCTACAATACTAAGTAGGTAATACTCTTTCCCTATTCCCTTTCAAAAATACCCTTTTACCCATTTATATAGATTTATGTTCTTTTATAATTCTTTCTGAATTCAAGGTATAGTACTAGTGATTAATTACCTTAACTTACATATCCTAAGAGTGTAAACCTGAAGACTGATTCAGAAGAAGAAAGAAATGATTTTTTGCTGTATCAAATCCGTATCTGGCTTATAACGTGAATTTTTTACACATAACACCCCCCCCATATATATATCTATATATATATATCTATATATATATAGATATATATATAATATATCTATCTATCTATATATCTATTGCCCTCTCTGAAACACATCTCTTCACACAACCACAAAGAATGTTTAAAACACACAGGAGCAGAAAAACCCCTAAGTTTTTCTATAGAAAACAGCAATACAAATGTTTTTGTAGTTCAAGTCTTTGACTATGACAAGGTTTTCTAAACTGATGGCTTTCTGATTAATAAATAAATTTTCTATGTTTTGAAAAGTAAATTTGTTTAAATACTTAACACTTTAATTTTTATTGTGAATTATATATAATGTTGCACTAAATCTGAAATTCAGTAATTCAATATAGAAATCACATGATGCTTTAAAAATATTATCTTCATTTTTTTCATGTTGGTCAATATTTTCTTCTCTTCTGTTTCTAAAGATTTTAATAGCTTATCATCACTATTACTACAGGCCGTTCTAAATCAATTATAAACAGAATTATTCTAATACAATAAAAAATCTGGTTACTTTAAAAATTATGTGAAATACAACAAAATTTGGTTGTAGATTGGTAGTATACTTCTTTTGTAGATCTGTGATTAACCACATGCCTCAGGCTGTCTTCTACTCCCAAGAGATACATACATAGATATACACACATGCACACATGTTATGTGTGCGAAAAATATGGAAAATGGAAAGATCTGGAGAATTACCTGAGAATGACAGGAACATGAGAAAAAGTAACCCAAACATTTTTTCCCACCAGAAAGTTAACTCTAAATTTTTACCATACTATAACATTTTCTTCCTGATATTAAAAACATTTTGATTTCATCTTCCAGATTAAAAACTAGATAAAATAAAACCCAACAGGTTGTGGGCTTTTTTTTTTTTATGATGATGAAATAGATTAAAGCTAAGAAACCAAATATCTGTAGACATTGAGAAAAACCCTTCTTAAAATTACTTCTGAAATGCTTTTGCATTGATGGAGACAAATGAAAAGTCCATTAGAAATTTAACAATTTTACCACAGACCTGTAATACACATAATTTGTCAAATATGTTAGACAAAATACTTCAGAAAAACGACAGACTTCATATTCAACAGCAAAAACGTTCAGCAAAGCCATGCTCACAATTCTGCAGCATTTCATAAAAGCATGGATGATTTGTGGCTTCTCAAACAAAAAAAAATCAATAAATAAGAAAAAAAATTAATGTTATGAGTAAGTCTGGGGAACAACCAAAATTGTCACTGAGGGAGTTTTGCAGATGGTAAAGCAGTATCATTCACTATCCAAGACCTTACTTGCTGGTACAGTTGGGGTCTTAGCGCCGAGTTCTCAATCATAGTGTGAACCATGGTGATTAAAGGTTCATTCTCTTTCATCTATTTCAAATCAGGAGGAGCATACAGCAAACATCAGTTTACAGCATGGCTAGATTTGAAAGACGACACTGTAAATATAGCCTCTACTTGAATGTCTTCCTAACAGTGTAGTAAGTCACACCCAAGTGTTAAAAGATAAGGATAAAAAGCATTTTAACTAAGTTAACAAATGATATGAAATTTCTAATAATCTTTTATAAAATGTAAACTTGATACCTGCAATTACATTTCATAAAAACTGTACAAAGGATAATAAATTATAATAAATCAAAGCACCTATGAACTTAAAAGTAATTATAAATAATTCAATTATCATGCTATTAAAATAACTTTCAAATATTTATAATGGAAGACAGTAAAAAGTCAGTTTTTAGTTCACTATAAATATGTTCTTCAGCATACCTTACTGCCTAGAGCAATACATTATTTTATTGGTCTATTTTGATTCAACATATTATACACTGTATGTATTTTGTAAGAAAACAACATGTAAAACGTATTTTAAGAATAAATATGTGCATATATATGTTGCTGTACTAGGGATTTAACTTAATTTTAAAACTAAAATCTGCAATATGAATTAAATTTTAAGGTAGAAGTCTTTAAAAGTGCCACAATTTTGTCAGTCTCACGTTTAACATATTTACCTGTGTTTAATGTTAATAAAATTTATTTTTGTTGAACAGAATGTAAACCATCAATTCGTATCACTTTAAATACTGATGTAAAGTTTCCTTCAATAGCATTACAAACTAGGAATTTTGAGATTACATTACAAAATTAAGCCGTTTCAAATCTCATCTCTGCTTTGAAGTTCAGGTCACCAAGTTTTAGGTCTATAGGTAAAATACCTTGTATATGTGCTTACTTCTAGAATGTGAGGATCAGGGTGAAGTTTTTGAATTTTGAAAATTACATACAAATAGGTATAATTTGAAGGTATAACTATAGATATGTGTTTAATTTATCATTATCTTCATGAATACGCTTGCCATAAAAATAACGATTATTCTGGATGCTCCAAATGTGGCCTTTTATTTGGAAGGCTTATGCAAGCAAAGAGCATGTTCTAGTGATTTCAATAGGGATGAAGGGTTTTCCAGTAGAGTTAAATGAATGCTGGATGCTCTTTTTCTATTGAATGAGGATCAAGGTAGTTAAGGTTGGAAAGATCCATCACTAGGGCAGACACAGGGAAATAAAGTTTTTGAAAACAAGCAACTCTTCATAATCTGTTTACATATATCTTCAGGTAGAAGGAAGAACCATACCAATAAAATCGTGGTTCCTTGATACGAAAGATTAAGAATTTTCTGGGCAAAGGCTTTTCTATATATAAAAATTCAAGTTTTCCTTTTCTACCTTCTAGCCCATAAAGGAATACTAGCAATTTTATAGTGGTTGTGACAATCATATATCCAAATTAAAAAAAAACAGAAACCCACAATATTGATATCCATTTGCTTTGATCTAACAATAATATCATTTCTAGGTCTGTATCCCAAAAACACCATACAATTGGGAAAGGATCCACATGTACAAAAATATTTATAACAGCTCTTTTTGTGGTGGCAAAGACCTAGAAATCAAGGGGACACCTATCAACTGGGGAATGGCTGAACAAATTGTGGTACAAGAAAAGATGAGTAGGATGGGTTCAGAAAAATTTAGAAAACTTATAGGAACTGATACAAAGTGAAGTGAGCAGAACCAGGAAACTACACAGAAAGCAATTTTCTAAGGATAATCGACTGTGAAAGGCTAAGCTACTCTGATCAAGACAAAGATCTAAGGATGTATGACAAAAAATGTGAGGCACTCTCAGAGAGAGAACTGATGAACTCTGAATGCAGACTGAACATATTTTAAAAAAAACTTTATTTTTTGGTCTGTTTTCTTTCCCAACATAGCTAATACAAAAATATGTTTTGTATGACTTCATATGTATAATCAATATATTACTTGTTTTTTCAAGGAGGGGGGGTGGAGTAGGAATGGGATAGAAAATTTGGAACTCAAAATTTTACAAAATGAATGTCAAAGAAATTTTTACATGTAATTTAGATAAAAACATTGAAAAAATGTTGATATCAGTTTGATATTTTCATATCGAATTGATAGTCTCATAACACAGATACTTAATTCCGTTAAATGCAATTAACTCCATTTCTCTTCTAAATTTTCCTTAGAAAATAAAACTACTTTCCAAAAAATAATTCTGCTTCCAATAGGATATTAATGACTTTAGTTAAAACAAACTGATAGGCAAAAGAAATCAGACTAGATAGTATTCTTTTCAGGTTGAGGAAGGGATAATAGAAGAATGTTACACAGAGGAGAAATTAAAGGAAGAAGACACTATAGTATGGGAGTGAAAGATTCCTGGCCAGAGGAGAAATGTATCAGCAAAAGGTGTTGAAGACATTTAACAGATGATTTTATAAATCAAATCAAAAGAGCTTAAAACCAAAAAGCACAGGAGAAGGAACAGACTGCCTTGCCATACTCTCCAAATTGGAAACTCTAGAGAGTAGATACAAAGAAAGAATAGCAGTTGAGAAAGCAAGAAGTTTATAGAAGACAAAAATCAACAAATGAACTAGCAGTATAACCCAAGTGTCAATTCAACTTTAACAGTCAATACATAAACGTTCAAAGTTTAGATAGCAAACATGATGATCCTTAATGCAAGGGCACAAAATTACCCTTAAAGGTTTCATTGTTATTTGGGAATAAACCCATGATTGAAAAATGAGTCTGGATGGGCACAGTTTATTCAAAAGAAACAGGATATGAAAAAAGGTGGGGCAGAGAAGATGGGGGAGAGTATTGTCTACTAAAAGGCTATACTCATGTGAGGAAATCCAAAAAACCAGAAGAAAGGAGTATTGTAGAGAGTTTTTCAGTAAAGGATAAAGGGAAAAACAGAAGGTTTTTTAAAAAAAATTATTGCAGTATATTATAGACCATCTGATCAGAAAGAGGAAATAGATGAGAATGGCAACCATCACAGGCATGGCAAAGCGGCATAATATTATAGTGAATTTCAATTACCTAGGTTTCTTCTGGAACTCTCTGTGAAAAGTAGAGCAACTAATTACTTCTTGATATGCCTTAAAGATTGTTTCATCCTTCCAAATAATAAATGCTTTTTCATTCAAACGCTACACCAGCATGTGGGCAGGAGAGGGATAGGTGCAGGTCTAAGTTGTATGAGAAGGGATGGCCAGGGATGCAGTGTCTTGGGAGAAGCTTTATCTCTACAAGTGGCAGAATGCAAAAGGTAGAGAAGAGGGGAAGGTTTAAGATGAAGGAAAGTTTGGTAACAAGTGAATAGAGGTTCCAAGGAATGCAATAGGGGCAAACTCATACGGACTGGGAACTGAAGAGTTTGGGTGCCAGATATGACAGTGATGTCATTGTTACAAATAGATAATTTTTAAAGGAAAGATGGTACTCAGTTTTAGATATGCTTAAATTGTGATGCCAATTATACTAGCAGGTAGCAAGAACTGGAGCTCTGCATTAGCTATAAGGTTTAATATAAAGAGAATGGAAGAGAAAGATAGAAACCTCCCTTATATAACAATGTAGTAATAGAAGAACGTTTTGAGACAGCAAGGAACTAGGAAAAACCAATGTCCATCAATTGAGAGATGATTAAAAAATACGTGGTACACAAAACAACACATGAACAATTCAGAGAAGTATGGAAGGACTTTAGTGAAGCGATACAAAGTAAGTTGAACATGGCTGGGGGGACCCCAAAGAAACTGACTATAGTAATGCAAATGAGAAAAAATAACTGTTACATAATTACAATGACGAAGCTTGGACCCTGGGAAGAATTGAGAAAATGTACCTCCATTTATTCACTGGAGAAGTGGACAACTACAAAGGTGGGATGCTTCCTATATTGTCAGACATAATGTGTTAGATTTGTCAAGAAAAGTTTGTTTCCTTTCAAAATCTTTGTTAAAAGGAAAGTGCCCCTGAGCAGAGGAAAGATCTATCCAGAAATTAATCTGATCTACCAAAAGGCATCGATAAAACCAGTGAGGGAAAAAGAATGCATTTCAGTCAGAGGAAATGAGTTTTTATCCCAGATTTGCCTAGACAAATCTGGCAAATCACCTTATTGCCCCTGGCCTCCTTTTTCTCCTACAAAATGAGTAAAGAGATTAGATGACATCATGGAGATCTCTAAGACCACTTCTACTTCTAAATTCAAAGGGTCCTATATATATATTTCGAAGTTATCTACATAAAGAAGATAACTCAGACCATGGAAGTAAGGGAGATAGCCAAGGAAGAGACTGTTATTATTTGAGACTAACTTGGAGAAAAGCCTCCAGTGGAGTGCTTATGCAACTACCCTCAGTTCTGTTTAACATTTTTAACAATGAGTTGGATGAATGCATAAATATCATGCCTATTAAATTTGCAAGCGACAAAGCTGAGAGACAGTTAACATTTTCAGTGACAGATTAAGGATCCAAAAATGATTTTGGCAGCCTATGATCTGAATTATAATGCAATGTAATTTAGAGATAAACATATGTTATGGTCATAAAAATATCAGCTTCACAAGTATAAGATAGAGAGACAATACTATTGCTAAGATGTAAGCATGGTCAGACAGCAGTCCATGTGAGAAAAAAATCAGGGGGAAGGGGAGGAGTATTAGTGTTACAATATGATCTGCATACTCTATGATTTGTATTGAATTATCAGTTGATGTGATAACCATAAACTGTAACATGACCTTAGGCTATGGTCAATGAGGCACAATGCCTAGAATGAAGGAGGTGATAGTCCCAATGTATTTTGCCTTGGTCAGAGATTTGTAAATATGAAAATACAGAATGAAAAGAAAAAAGATTCAAGATGTAGGTTTATTTTACCACTTAACTGATCTCAAGAAAACTTTAAGTATATATATACCTATTATTACCATGGTCTTAACTTTCAATGTTGAGTTGTTTATTTTAAAATGTAATAATTCTGGACTTAGTCTTTTTTCTATGCACAATATTAAGTGAAAGTTTTTATTTCCCATTTAGGTCCTTTTCCTTAGCTAATATTCTTAACAATACGTTTTTAGAATGCTGACACTATAGTTAAATTCCAAAAGCATCAGCTCCCAAATTGAGAATTTTTAGTAGCAAATATCAGAAATATCATTTTCTAGACCAATCTGATTGGTAAATAACAGCTTTCACCATGACAAAATTTCAAAATAAAAAAACCATTAAAATTAGCATTTTAATCACCACAAACAAAATTATTAGGAATAAAATGTTCTTTTTGTTTCTTGTGGCACAAAATACTTTATTAAGTAAATTAATTTATTTTGTTCTAAATGGAACAAGGTAAAACTAAATACATGACTTTCTCCAGTATTATATTTTGCAAATACTGCATTGCTTCTGATAAAGGGGAGGGGTGCAGGGTGGCTAAATGATGATTCTACCTACCTCATTCTAACACAGACTAAATTGAGGATGGGCAAATAACAGAAGGCACTCTCCTAAAAATATTTCATATATATTCCACATTAGAGGTTCCTTTCAATGAGTTCCATTGAGAGGCAATTATCTTTTAGGAGGTTTATTCTTTTTTTAAAGAAATATTCTAAAATTCTATTAATGAAATAAACCTTGGGAACCTAAACCTTCCTAAAGCACCACTTAAAATTCTGAGGGTCTTTTATATTATTTTATTTCAGAAGGAAGTTGAAACTCATGATATTACTAATTCTACTAATAAGTAGAATTATTTTAAACCCTAAAATACTTCTAAAATATACCCTATGTTCAAAATGTCATAAGCACTAATAAACAAAATAATTCCAGAAATCCCACCTGATGATCCAAGTATAGGGTGTTCTTTTGAAGATGATGTGAAAGAATCTCATTCTAGGAGATGCCAGTCAAGCAGAAAAGGTACAGGGACAGAAGGTCAGGACAAGAGCCATAAAAAAGGTCAATTTTTGAAAACAGGAAAACGACTAGTTTACTTTTTTATTAAAACCACAGCACATCATTTCCATACAGATTTCCATGTATACTGTATAATGTACAAGATGTGACATGCAATTTAATAATATTAAAATTGTGAATTACTAAACAAATAAATTGAACACGAAAAATGTTAAATGAGTCCAATTAATAAACTATCAGTTTTAAGTTTCAATTGGTAAAGGTAAATTCTTTTCTGAAATATATTACGTCTTAAAAATACATATAGTCAATGATGTCCATGAACAATTTCCATGACTTTTCTCAAATAAAAAGAAAAGGCTATGAACCCTTTGAGAATTTAGCCACATAATGAAATAGCAGAAGGTATTATTTTTTAAGAATTTTTTTACTCAACACTTTTCTTTCTGATCACTGTAGTACCTCTCCTGTTTAAAAAGACATATGGATATAAACTAGTACATCAATCTAATCTATTATTAAATGTCACGTTATAAAGTCTGATTTGTGTCCTATTTGTATTTTGTTTTGGTAGTAACATTAATAAGTCAAGTGGGCTTAAAGCTCAAAAGGTTAATAGCAGGATATGATATGTTTAATGCAGTGATAGCATTATGCTTGACAACAATGGCAATGTCGAAACCGTGATTAATAAGTGGTTCGAAATTAGTGATGATGACAGGAGACACATATTAATTACTTCATAGCTGACCTTTGGACAGTGGGCCTCAAGTTTGAGTTGCATGAGCTGTGCTAATGTATTTTCCCGGATACTACTCAGTTCAGCTTGCTGCCGTCTCAGCTTTATTAGCAGCAGTGTGAGCTCCTCTGGCTGAAGGAGTGTAATTTAAGAATCCAAATAGTGGAAAACATTAATTATTGCTTTAAATGACAGTTATTTATACCAAGATTTCTTGGCACGTTTCCTTTGGTGGTCAACAAGCTGAAACATCAATCATAGTACTAGATAATATGTCTTACATAAATGCACATATATATATCTATACAAATAATAAAAATAGAATTATTTTTGAAGTCACAAAAAACACCATTATAAAATGGTATCATAAACTTCACCCACAAAAGCTCTCTTCTCAAAGCAATGCAGAAGGTATCTGAATATTAATATACCATGCACAGACATACAATGAAAATTACAAAGACTTATAGTAAGGATGGGCTAAGCACTGAGCTGAGTATAAAAGGCTATAAAATATAAAAGTTCACTGTACTAAAGATTCTCAGTAAGACAATGTCTAGTTTAGTGGAAGGAATACTGGGTTTAAGGCCTTCGGGTTCAAATCTTCTCTCTGACACTTTCTGCCCGTGTGACTTTGGGAAAGTCACTCAAAAGCCACAGCTTTATAGTTTCTTTATTTGTATAAAAGAGGGAGTTAGACTAAAGATGATTCGGAGGCCCTTTTAGAGTCTAGGCCTGTGATCCTCTGAACAATAATGATGTCAAAATGTTTCTGATAATAGAAAAGTTCTTGAGTAATAAAAAAAATATTTTACAGAGTGGAGGACAAATGAAAAGATAAATTGAGATTTAACACTTTGAGAGAAAAAAATCAACTAGACCTAATTATTTCCTTGTTACATTTTTAACATCCTTGATTAATTCACTACATTTTATAAAATTAATATTCTAATCATTTTAAAAGTGAAAATATTGCCTTTCACTAGCAGAAGTATTCAGTGTAGGTATATATGTTACCATATACATACAAGGAAAATGTAAGCTCTTTCTGTCTTTATATAAAAGAAGAGTAAATACTTCTCTTCATACACACATAGATATAAAAGAAGAGTAAATACTTCTCTTCATACACACACATCAGGAGTCCCCATGGGACCATTCTCATACTGCTTTTCGCTCGGAGAAATGCAAGAAGGTGTAATACTTGGCAATTACGTGTAGGGTAATGATTGTAACTTAGTGATTCTCAAGCTATGCTGTGATTTAATTAAAAAAAAAAACCAAGAAGGGCAGAGCAGACAAAGAATATTCTTTCTTACCATAGGGTACTTTTGTACCTTGTAGAAACAAATTGTAAAAAAATTTGCAGAATACACATGGGTTTTCCACAGCAGCACAGAATTTCTACTTAAGTTCTTATTTTGATTTTTGATGTCACAACATGACCTTTTTCTTATTTTTTCAAACTATTCTTTACCCAAAAAACAGTTTTTGAGGACAATCATTTCCAGATATTTGGAATATCATTGAAATTAACAACTTCTGGTGGGAAAATGCCAGTGAAGATAAGGTTGACAAAGTTCCTCACCTACAAAGAGGGAATTCCAAAAGTCTGAGTGAAATTTTAGGCTTTAATAGTGTACCACATACAGTTTTAAGCTTTAAATGCTTAAAAATATATGATGACTTTCGGGACACAGTATATACTCTTCTGAACCAATGCTATCCATCTAACCTATAGAATCTCAAAGAAATGTCCCAAGCACCCTTGGGATCTTTCATATCTTAGAATAATCTACAGGTTACGAAAATCTTTCCAGTAAGGAAGTAAGAAAGAGTATAAGATTCTGATGTTACAAAAACAAAGAAAAAAGGAAAGGGGTCAGCAAATGATTTTAGAATAAGAAGGAAAGGGAAACATCTTAGACATATGAGGAACATTGTTCAGTTAAGAAGATGAAAAACAAATTCTGATGAAAAGTTTAGCTCCATACAAAATTTAATTAAATGGTAACATTCAAGTCAATGCCAAAGAAATTCTCACTAGAAAAATTGGTGGTAAATCATCTTAAATGCCACCAGAGGGAGCAAGAAACATTAACTTCAACAAACAGGTAATGTAGAAACAGGAAAATCATCTATCAAAAGAACAGAAAATCACAATATTGAGAAAGGTAGCGTCCTTCAGGAGCATTTAGTAAGGAGGAAACCAAGGCTCACAGAAATAAATTCACGCAAGAAGTAAATATTAGGAATAGTATTCAAAATTCAGTTGTCTGTTCACAGACTATTTAAAGCAGGAAACATGACAAATCAAAACAATAAAGAGTTCTTCAAGCAACACTGGAAAGCTTTAGGTAAAGTTTTTGATAAGGCAGGGTGTTTTGACATGCTATTTTTAACACCAATCATTTATAAGAGCCCCTTGATTACTCTCAAACTGAATATTTTTCCCCTTGTGGTCCTTCCTTCAAAAGTGATACACATGACCTCACACTTGTGAGGGGAGTAAGAATAATACACATGTTGTTTGCCCAAGATGTAATTTGCTTAGGAGGAGCTGTGTGATATTTACTTGGCTAACCACAGAATGGGGTTTTCATCAAGACAGTGAGTGTGGTGGACTTAGTCTTAAGAGATTGGGTTTCAGGGCTAATTGTAACCACTACCTAGACATGGAACTTCAAGCAAGTCAGGATCTCTTTCTAGGTCTCGACTGTCTTATCTTTAAACTGAGGAGTTGAACGAGATAATCTCAAGGTTCCTCCAAACTCAACCAAAAAAAAAGGTATGATTCTATCAGTTTTGACAAATAGAATGCTTTATCTTGCATATAAAACAAACAAGTTAAAATTCAGTACTTTAAGCTAGAGATAGTAGGATAAATAGTGGAAAAGGATTTTTTTTTGCCAAAAAATCATTCATTCTGAACAAAAACTGGCACTGACAAAAAATTCACATCTTAAAAATACATACATATATATATAGAAAATATTAAAGCTCCTTAAACAATACACCTTTCACAATTATTGAATAAAAAAATCATTTATTAGTCTTCCAGGACAGCTGACTGATGAATTTTCAGTTGTGAATGGGGAAAACCATGGGTCATATGAAAATAAACATAAAATACATATGCAGATATCCATTTTTAGAGACTTCAAAAATTTTTTTCATGGTACTTTTTGCTTATTTTTTGGGGAGGCAATCGGGATTAACTGACTTGTTCAGGGTCACACAACTACTAAGAGTCTGAAGTCAAATTTGAACTCAGATCCTCCCCACTCCAGTGCCAGTGCCTGATACTTTTTATGTTCAAAGCTAATTAATGTGATTTTTGTTAGAAGTGTCCTAGCAGATAGCAAATAGTTTATCGCTAAATAAGTAAGTCCTATTGAGTCACACTGGTTAAATGGCTTGCCAAAGGTCACAAAGCTTCTAAGTGTCAGAGGTAGGATTTGAACTCAATAATAACAACAACTGCAATAAAAAATAAACAGCTAACATTTACATAGACCTATGGCATGCCAAGCCACATAACATAATAAATATTCTTTTATCCTCACGACAATCCTGAGAGGTGATGTTATGACTACCCTCATTTTAGGGAGGATGAAACTAAGGCAGAAAGGCTGTGCCCAGGGTAACACAGCCTGTAAGCGTCTGATGCTGAATTTGAAGTCGGGTTTCCCTGACTCCGGGTCCACTGTTCTATCCATTGAGTCACTTAGCTGTCTCTTTAATCCAAGGCCAACACTCTATATACTATCCCAAAATTCCTTCACATATAATACCTATTATCCATAATAGAAATAATTGCATGCATCTCTGTAAAAATCCCTGATTCCAAAATTTAGACATAATACATTGTGTTGTGTCTAAATTTTATGCATTATGTTTAAATCTTGCACATTAACAAGGCACACAACACAAATGAAATTATTAAAATGAAATATTTAAATTTTACTTCTATACATAGCTCTTCCTATATAAACACATTTATCTACTATAGATATGAAGCATATTTCATTTCCATGAGAAGCATGGTTGTGCACTGAATAGACAACAAGCCCAAGAGTCAGTAAGATGTGTGGCTCTGGGCCAGTTAATCTCTCGGTGTCTAAGGCAACTACAAACGAGAGAGTGGTAGCTGATGGACATTGCTAAGTTTCCTCACCGGGAGTTTGCTCTCATCAATGAAATTGCAAGATTCTCTGGAACCCCCAACCCCAAATTAACTCTGCCCTTGCAAATTCATAAAACATTTAATCAATGCAAAATATACAAGCATAATTCATATAAACAGACGTGAAATAATACAACAAAGCAGTAATAATGTTTTCTATTTTTGACTTGGAATCTGCCACATTACTTCACATCTTTAAAGGTGAAACAAAAATCGGTCTAACAGTATGTAGCTAAAGGTTGTCATTGTTGAAGACTACATACCTAGATATTTAAATATAAACATCCTGAGTACAAACATCCAGTTTTGTACTCATGAGACACATACTTAAAATATTATCCAATATGACAATATCATTCATTCAAAATCATTTACAATTCTTTCCTAAAAGAAGTAACTATTTTTGTTGCAATACATCTCTATGAATAAAAAAAATTTTTTAAAAAATTAATGCCATCTGCACTTTTGTCGCTACATATCATCCTTATATAAAATATGATGTGCCAAAAAATTTCAGCTCACCGTCTTGCCTTGGAGGCTTTGGGGATTAACTGGTTGTAAAGTCAAGCCTGCTGGCATCGACCTTCGGTCAGGTACAAAAACATGCTAGAGAAACAAAGGAACAATATAACCCCTGTGTTGAGTTGTGTATGTGTGGACTTTTTGGGGGTAGGGGACACAGAGGGTGTCAAGGTCAGTCACTCTAAATAAGTTGAGTTACACTGTAAAAACATTTTAAATTACTCATAGTGCTGGTGAAAGGAACCAGATACTAAGCCAACTTTTGCTAATTCAAAACACAGATGCTCAATACAGGCTAATTCTACCACTTTTATTTAGTATAAGGATTATGGTTTCATGGGATTTTTGGTGCAGACATTTAGTCTGCTGGGAACTGGACAGAAACCACTAATTCATCTCAAACAGGCTGTTAAAACACCAGATAGTTAAGTTTTGCTTAGCAGTGCAAAGAACATGGAGATCTATATGGTAGAAACTTAGAGCAGATTAACCTTATTTTAACCTGATTTAACCCAAGAGAAAATTAATCAACTTTTATCAAAGAACGATCTACTGAAAAAAATACAATATAACGATAAGGGAATATATTATGAAATCTTCTGGAAACCACTTTTCAATAAACAGGTTAGACATATGCTTTTACTTTTAAATATTCAAAACTGGCAAAGGCCAAATCAAAATCAGAATCAAATGTTTTTAAAAATATAGTGAAATTCTGACTATGAGTTGTGTTTGGTGAGACTGCTTTGTGAAGCCTAATCTGACTTGTGGTATGCATATATTTGTGAAATAACAAGCCTTACTACAGTGGAATTCTTTTGTAACTCTTGGGTCTTAAAAGACCAACTGAAAGCAAAAAAAACCCCAAACAAACTGACAACTTGAAAAGGTAAATACTTATGTTAGCAGTAACATTTTCAAAACATTATATGGTAGTGAAACCCATGTATTTCAACAACATTCAATGTGATCAATAATTAGAGATTAATCACTATAAACTCAGGGACCATTTTCACTTTTATCTTTGTATCTCTGACATCTCTTGCTGAGTTTTGGGTACCATAATTTTAAGAGGACCGCATCTGCAAACTGGAGTGTGCCCAGGTGATTATGTCTACAGTGATATCTTATAAGGAACAATTGAATTATTGGAGATGTTTAACCTGAAGGAAAGATGACTTTGAGGCTTTGAGAATTATTTTCAAATACATAAAGGGCTATTATTTCAAAGAAGAAACTGAATTAATCTGAGATAGAACTCACAGGAAAGAAGATATATGTCCCACGATTTACTGTGGTGACAAGTGCCAGCCAAAGAAAAGGTTCAGTAGGAGAGGAGGGAGTAGGCAAACCTGGAGAGGGCAACTGTGGAAATCTGCAATTGCATTTATGGCTGACAAGGATTCTCTCCAAGGCATTTGGGGAGCCTTTCTGCAAGGCCAATGATTCACATATTATTTCTTAGAGAAGAACATGAAATATTCATTTTCCAAAGAGTTTTCTTTGTGATCCTAGAGGATAAAAATTTCTACCCTTGGTTTTGATACTGATTGTGAACTTTTAAAAAAGTAAAGTAACTTTTCTCTTAAACTTTGAACACCTGTATTTTAACAGAAGCAATAGAGCACTACGCATGCAAACAAAACCTAGCATATATAAGTTAGTGAATTATATATATACGTAGTGAATATTTTACCTTAGGGTGATGTGTTCTGTGTCTTCGGTCCACTGTTATATCTCCTCTCTGTATTGGTGAAGAGACTTCTGATCTGTAAGTTCGCTGTGGAGAATATCCCTGATAAGCAGCTATTGAACCATGGGAAGGTGATGCAGGAAAAGAGTGCATTGCTTGATCAGAAATATTAATCATAGTTTTAGGGCTGCTTAAAGTGCCATGTCTAGGGAGAGTACTTTGCTTATTGTAGAACTGACGCTGCTGCCATTCATAGAGCTGCCACATTGTATCATCTCTCATGGATCTCCGTTTTTCTTCTGTTGGTGGTCCCACTGTCCTGTCATGAGATGATGGTGTGATGCTGCATATGCTCTCAGGCCTTGTCTTGCTGTTTCTTGGGAGAGTTCTGTAGCCTTCAGGATAGCGAGGAATGACATGGGCTCTGTGGCTTGGCATATTTCTTGGTAATGTTTGGTAAGATATCACACTGAAAAAAATTTAAATTTAAGAATGACAGAGCCAATATATAGACTGGAATGTACTACTATTTCTTCAATAACTTCAACTTTTTTACTAGGTATAAGACTATAAAACTGAAATATCAAGGAAAAATTATAAATCACAACTAAAAATTAATTTTAATTAACTCCGAAATACCCTATAACTTAACTTCAATTCACCTATAACAACAAACAACATTTTGAAAAAGTCTTATGGATGTGTTTTTTTTAATAATACAAATATTTACAGGATTCTCCCACTTTGTAAAAAAAGTCTCTTGTAATAAAGTAAAATAAGTTAACTAAGACTAATAACATAGTAACTTCATCTGAAAGGGCATGCATCATTTTTCATTTGTGGTGCCTTCTCTTGCATCTCTTTTAAAAAGTTAATCAAAATCCATTCTTTCCTCCCCATCCCTGGAAAAAAAGCAAAATAAATTTCTTGTAGTAAATATGCACAGTTAAGCAAAAACACCCCTGAAATTTGCCTACAGAAACTCTGATTAGAATACTAGCTCATGTGTATCTTTTTTCTGCTACAATATAGGATGCATGTGTCCATCTTATATGCCCATTATGACTTTTCAGGTGCCAATGGTCACTTTGTCTCAAGGGTCCCTTTGCTTCCAGTTCCCCCATCAGATTCTCTTTGTTGATTAAAAATTAAGTTCAGGGTAATGGAAGCAGAGTACTTATTAAATAGGAATGGCAACTAGACTTATGATTTCACTGACATTCTTTGCCAAGTGATGAATGTAGGTTGGCACCTTCTTTAAAGTTTAAGAGTCTTAGAGAGGTGCTTAAAGCACTGAGAGGTGGGTCAAATTACAAGGTCATAAAGCTCATATGCCAGAGAGCTGAACCCAGGTTTTCCCTAGCTTCATTGCTAGTTCTCTCTCTACTATACCATGAGGCTTCTCTTGAGAAGACCTGAGCTCAAATCTAGCTTCAGATACTTATTAGCTGTGTGACCCAGGACAAGTCACTTAAACTGTGCCTCAGCTTCCTACTCTGTAAAATGGGAAAAATAATAGCATCTCCCTCTTAGGGTTATTGTGAGGATCGAATGAAATAGTAATTGTGAAGTGCTTTGGACAGTACCTGGCACACAGCAGGTGGCATGTCAATGCAGGCTATTAGTATTGAAATACCATTGGAAAATACACTGAAGTCATGATAGTAGTTCTGGGGTACTTTGTCTGACTACTGAATTAGTCTAAGGTAAGTACCTGTGGGCAAGAGGGACAACAGGCTACGGAGATATAGACTCACAAAGCTGAAAATACAAAGAATTTTATTTGACAATGTCCCTTTCTCAATCACAGTTCACTCACACTCTTGCTTTTGGAGTTCTGATCCACTTTCCTACGTAATAGAAGTAACACGTAACACCAGAATACTAATGTTGTTTTTGGCAAACTAAAGTGTATGGCATTTCTTAATACACCAGAATGGGGAAACTACTGGAAATATATGAGTTCAGGATGAACATTTTAAGAACTTTTCCAAGCAGATTTGTGTAGTGTGAAGCGTCATGTTTGTTTAATGACCAGTTACTTAGAAAACTGTGTGTTGCTAATCATTGATTGTAGTGCCCTGTAAACAAAAAAGTAACATAAAATAAAATTACATTTTATAAACAAACCAAAAAAGGAAAATATAGAGGGACAGCTCCCAACTGGCTGGTCCCAAGCATAATTCTGGCATAGATATCTTTTCCACACTGTTCAATTTGAGACTGGTTAGTACTACTAACTAACTCTGTGAACTGACAGTTGTGGAACAAAAACGTGTGCAAGATCAAAAGATCATTAAAAGAAATCAGAACCAAGAAAATTATAAAAGATCATTCTACAATTGAGGATAAAATGATAGAACACACAGTTTCCAAAGTGCATCCATAGGATGACGGTCTTTGAAAAATATAAATTAGAGTTTTATACTGATTTTTTAATTACCTTGTAGAAAAGAAACAAATGTTTGCCATTCCAAGTCAGTGTAGAGAGAGAGATCATGAGACAGAGACAGGAGTTTCAATGTACTGGAGCAAAAACAATGAAAAGGTCCCTGAGAAAATTATCATTATGGCTCTGTCTTATGAATGAATGAAAACACATTTATAAAAGAATTATGTGTTAAGTGCTGGGAATACAAATAGAAAAAATGAGATAGCCCCCACTCTTAAGGAATTCACATTCTAATTAAGAAAATACTCCACATAGAAGAGTTCAGCTGCAGTGGAGATGTTGAAAGTTTCTCAAGTCCTAAAGCTCCAACAGTGGAGTAGATGGCAAGACCAGGGCTCCTTATGAGTGTCACAGTAGGTTATATGATAGTGCCTAGGGCACTCTGAAGGGCAGAGCAGCAGGGCAGGTAGTAAATACTAGAGGACTATCTTTTCAGAGGTACTTTCTTCAAAGCTGTATTGAAATTTTAATTGTATTTGGCATTTTACCCACACTATTGATTTTTGGTATAGAAACATCTGAAGCCATGAGTATTATTCCTTATCCTCTTCATCAATAGTTAACAAACTCCCAGCAATTATACCCTCCCCATTCCAATGATCCTGAATTCAAAAATGTTCACAATCTGTTCACCACCCTTCACTAACAATTCTCTTATTCCCATTCAACCTTGACTTAACCGCCCCAATGTTCCACTCTAAAGCTCCCCACCCCTTCTTACTGGGCTTTCCATGATGCTTGCTCTCTCACAAAACTTGCTTTCATTTTAAATCTTTTTCTTTTCCACTCTTTTCATCTTTGGGATCTCACTCAGTCCAACTCTCTCCTCAGGACACAGCCAAAGGGTTGGCCACCCTTTCCAACACTTTCACTCATTCCTCTCTGACTCTCTGGTGGGACACCTGTACTACTCCTTTCCACTTACAAACTCACTCTTTGCCACTATCACTTGCGAATTTCTTCTCCTTTTAGTTTCACTCAATCCAGACCTATCATCCAATCAAAATTCTGGTGGCTGTTGTCTACCAGCCTCCAAGGACACTTTTCTTTTCTTTACTAAGTTCAATGCTTGGTGCAGTGTTTCTCTCCTCCTCAACTCCTGCCCTTATATTAGGGGACGTCAACATACTTATTGATACTCTCACAGCTTGGTCCCTCTTACCTCTTGGTCCCTCACAACTTTCTCATTTCCATTCATCCACCTCACCTCAGACACACAGAAAAGGTCATGTCCTTAATCTGTCATCACCCACAAATGTACCACTTCCAAATTCATGAACTCTCAAAGTCTTCTATCTAATCACAACCTGCTGTCATTCCACCTTTCCCTGTCTTGCAATTCCAAATTCAGTTCTTAATTATCACTGTGACTTCTAGTCTCCTGACCCTTTATTTCTTTCCCAGGCCATCATCTGGGAAATGTAGTCATTCACTAGCTACATTTTCCTCCTTTACTCATTTTGATACCTTGGTGAACCAGTTCAGCTCTACATTGTGTTTTCCTTTTGGGTTTCTTGCCAATGTATCCAACACTAATCTTGCTCTTCTGAGCTTTTAGCTCTCAATTACTCCCACCACCTGCCCCTTTCACCCCAACTCACATACTAAATGAAGCTGGAGAGAATCAGAAAACTGAGCTGAGTGACTCTACTATGCATTTTTGTTATCTAATTTCAATGAGGACCTCACTGCAGGAGGCAATAACCCTAATACATCTCCCTAACTCACTATCCCATTCATTAAGCAGAATTTCCAATCTTTTCATTCTTCTTCAAACCTCCCACTCCATTATCCACTCAGTTGTCAAAGTAATCCTTCCAAAGTGGAGGTCTGACTCCCTCCCCACACTTCCCTATCACCTCCAGGATCAAATATGAAATCACTGTTTAGTTTCCAAGTGTTTCACAGCTCTACATCTCCCAATACTTAATCTTGTCAGTCTTCTTATACTACACTTAGACAATTTACTCTGTAATCTAGTAATATTGGCTTCCCTGCTATTTCTCTTACGAAATATTCTATCTCCATTCTGGGCACTTTCACTAGCTTTCTGCCATGTCTTAAATTCAACCACCTCATCATTTCTATCTCCTGGCTTACTTTAAGTCCCAGTTAAAGTTCCACCTCTGATGAGAAGCCTTTCTCAAACCTTCTCAATGTTACCACCTTTTCTCTGACATAATTCATTTTATTTGTACATAGTTGCCTGAATGCTGTCTTCCCCATTAGAACAAGCTTCTTGAATCTTCTGCCTTTCCTTGTATTATCAAGGCCCTTAGTATGGTAGCTGGCACATAAAAGTCACTTACTTTGTTTTCTTTCTGATAAGTTTACTAAATTGTTAGATCAAAGGGATATTCTAGGTATTTACCTATATTTTAACAAAGCACTGATAAAATATCTCAAGCTTTTCTTGTTTTTAAAAGATGGATTCAAAGGCTATCTGAAGAAACTCTAAGTGGGATTCAGAATTGTCTGAATGGGGGACTCATTAATGGTTTCATGTCAAGTTGTAAGGAGGTTTCCATTATAGGGTCTCAGGGAGAGCCAATGTTTGGAATTATGCAGTTATGCATTTTTATCAATGATCTGGATAAAGGGACAGATGGCATGCTTATTAAATATTCAGGTGACACAAAACTTGAGAGGAATATCTAATACAACTGATGATAGTTATGATGCACAAAAGCCCGATGGGATAGAATATTGGGCTAAAACAAGTAAGATGAAACTTCATAGAGATCAATGTGATTTCATACATAAGTTGAAAAATGATCATCTTCAAAAGTACAAGACAGGGAAAACAGGGCTGGAAATAGTTTGTCTTTAAAGGATCTGGGTCTTTTCATGGACTACAAGCCCCAAATGGACCAAAAGTGTAACACTGGCAGCCAAGAAAGATAATGCAGTCTTAAGCTACATTAAGAGACCAAAGTCACAAGTTTGCGTGAAAATACAAGAAAGAGTAAGAATGAATGCACTTTTCCTTTACATGATAAATATAATTAGTTAAAACCAAGGCCAAGGAGAACAGTCAAACTAGTATCGCCTACTTCCTCCCACAAAAAAAGTGAAAAGACACAATTTTTCTAAGAAGAATGCTGCACAGAGTAGTGGATGGGAAATCAAAGGAGAAATTCCAGTGAATGATCTAAGTGTGGAACATGAGTAGGTTGGAATCATAGACTCAACTCTCAAGCTCGGAACTACGCCAACAATATAAGGCACCCAGAAATGATCAAAGACTCAGCCTAAGCTCCAAGCAAAGAGGGAGAGGTCTGTCTCTCAGAGGGGCCAGGAACCCAGACTCTAAGCCTAGAGCTCTGAGATATGCCTACAGCGTAGAGACACCTAGATTGATCTTTAATGGATTCTGAGTCCGTAGTTCCCAGCACAGACTTGCACAGAACAGGTCCTGAACATAGTCATCTTCCTAGGAAAGCAGTTGGAGGGAGCTGAAAGGATCACTGATTCACGTCCAAAAGGGCTCCCAGCTAGGCCATCAATGACATTTGGTTTAGATCCCTGGAAAAATAACGAGGCAAAGAAGATAAAGAGCTGGAGCACCAGCAATGCCCAAGACACAAATCCAAAAGTGGAGAATTACTACATAACATCTACAAGATATCTACAAGCAAAGCCACAAAGGAAAACATGGCTTGTCCATAAGATCAATTACAATTAGAAAGAAATGATGTTAAGAGTTAAAATATGGTGACATAAATGAAATGAGAATGATAGACACATGAACTGAAAAAGAAAGGAGAGCCTGAAATGAGAATTAACAGCATTATGAAAGAGGCATAAAGTCTAACCCAAATAACAGATTCTTTTAGAAACAGAATGCTACAAAATATTAAAACAAAAAGATGGACACAGAATATCTCACAAAATAATAAGTTATCTCATATAAAAAACTAACTTGGAAAAAAGATCAAAGAGAGATATTCAAGAAGTCAAATAAAATAGACTTAAAACCAAGAATAAGTAATATCTGGCAAATTGACTTTAAATGAAATAGAGGACTTCCAAATATTTTGATGAAAAAACTAGCACTGAATAGAATCTTTGAAATAAAAAGATAGGATTAAAGAGAAACATAAAAAAGGTAAATACAAGGGAATAGTTGGAAAACAATTTTATACAGATGAAGTGGTATCAATAGAGTGATACAAACACACTCTAAAAATTGTGATGTCAACAGGAGTCAAAGAAGAAATCAAATAAGATAGAGAGCTTGGGAGTGATTTTTGTTACATTTTGATAATCTCAAAGGGGAGAAAAGGTGACATTAGGGGAAAAAGGAAAGAAGGAATGGAGGGAATTTATATAATCAGAGGGTGCAAGAAGTCAAGACAAAGAAAGGATGAGGGAAACACACTGAACTAAAGCTAAATGAAGTGAGTAGAACTAGGAAATGGATTTTATTTTGAATTATATTTTTTCCCTAATTACATGTAAAAACAATTTTATATTCACTTTTCAGAATCTTGAGTTCCAAATTTTCTCCTTTCCTCTCCTCTCTTTCCAAAATGTCGAGGGGGCGGAGCCAAGATGGCGGAGTAGAAAGACTCACATTTGCTAGCTCCGAACCCACAGCCCATGGATTTCCTGTAAAAAGAACTCCTGACAAATTCTGGGACAGTGGAAGCTGCGCAGCAACACAGTGAAGGAGATTTCCGTTGCAGAGAGCCCTGAAAAACTGACCGCAAAGGTACCCCGAACAGGAGCGGAGCCCTGCCCTGCGGAGCGCTACCTTCCCCGCCCCGGCCACGCGGCACTGAGGAGCGAGCAGACCCCAGCAGGCCTCAGGGACCTGAATCTCCGGCGGCCGCAAAGGTCCCTCCACCCACAGACGCACAGTGAGAGAGACGGGCAGAGAGGGGAGCGGGGTATTTCCGGGATTCGGACACCCTCGGGAGGCGGTGGCCGGGGCAGAGGCTGAGGCAGCTCAGCCAGAGACTCCCAGAGCAGGCAGGAGCTCCACTGCAGCTCCATTACAAAAGATATCTGCATAAACCCCCTGAGGGAACTGAGCCTGAGAGGT
>JAQQSK010002345.1:0-10439 GCA_028658325.1 Potorous gilbertii | reverse complement strand
AGAAAGGGGAAGATGGGAGGTGGGTGATGTACATCACTTGTACTTTACTCTCTTCAGTATTGGTTCAAAGAGGGAATGATATGCATAATCAATTGAATGCACAAATCTTTTTAACCTGATAGGGAAGTAAGAGGAGAGGAGATTAAGTAAAGGGAGAAGATTAAGTAAAGGAGATTCAGTAAAGATGGGGACTGACAGAAGGGAGGGTAGATCAGGGGAAGTGGTACACAGAAACAAAACACTGGTGAAGTGGGAAGTGTGAAAAGAGAAAGAGGACAAAGAGGAGTAAGAATAGTATGATGGGAAATACTGAGGTAGCAATCATAGCTGAGAATGTGAATAGGATGAACTCTCCCATAAAAAGGAAAAGGACACCAAAGTAGATAAAAAACTGGAATCCTACAAAATGTTGCTCACAAGAAACACACTTGAAGAAGAGAGACACACAGAGTAAAGGTAAAGGGCTGGAGGTATGCTTCATCTGAAGTTAAAAAAAAAACAAGCAGGGGCAGCATTTTTGATCTTAGATGAAGTAAAATTAGACAGACAGACAGATAGATGATAGATAGATAGATTGATAGATGAAGAAGGAAACTATCTCTTGCAAAATAGTATCATAGATAAGGAAGTAATTAAATTAAAAGAGCAAGGAATAGACTATCTGTAAGATCTATGGGAAGGGGAAGAATTCATGATCAAACAAGAAATAAAACATTGCAAGATTTGTGTATAAGAGCAAGCCCCTGTCTTTCTCCAAGATGCTAGTACCCCTATGGCAGTACCCCTAGTTCACCATTTTTGCATCACTATAGCCTTTTTGATTAGAGAATATCTGCCTCTTAAATGCTTTCCAGACAACCTGATTCCTGAACCTCATCATCCTCATTCCCTTTTGATCTGTTTCTTCTTCCACAACTATGATGAATATGGAAATATGTTTTACATGATAGCACATGCATAAAATATATCAAACTGCCTACCATTTTTCAGAAGAGTGGAGGGAAAGGAGAGAGGGAGAAAAATATAGAGCTCAAAATGTTGTAAAACTGGATGTTAAAATTTTTCTTGAAATGTAATTGGGGAAAAAATTATTTAAACTAAAAAAAACTAAATCTCCATTACTTAAAAACCTGAGTGTATTTAACATCTAGCTCATATAGGACTGAGCTTGCTGACCCCAGATAAAATCAATAAAATTGGTCATGAAGATGATGAATAAAAAAATAAGCTTTTTTTCCTAATCATTAATAAAGGATGAGACTTGATAATTACATTTCCTATAATTTCCCTTTTTCTTAATTTAATTTGATTTTGTACCAGCAACAGCCTAGAAATCAGTTATCAAGATAGTAGAGAAAGCTATGCTTTCCAAAACTGAAGTGAGGTGAGTGAAGGGAAAGCCGAGACAGAATTTTAGAGGAGATAACCCAGCCAAACTCTATAAACATTTCCTTCTAAACAACTTTAAAATTATAGTTCAAAATTTTTGGAGTGTCAAAGCCAACAAAAGGTAAGGAGGAGACATTTTTCTAGGTTAAAAAAAACTCAGGAGGTCAACAAGAAGTCTTTGAAACCTGCATGTACATGGTGGCAGCATCAGTAGCCTAGGCTGGGGGCAGTTGTGATAGAAGTAGCAGCTTCAGGAGCACAGAAGTAGTAAGGGCTTTGTACAACTGATAGGAAAACAAGATTACCAGGGAGCATTTCCTGGCACAAGGTGTAGCTGGTACTGATTTGCAGCTTTAATGTCCACGTACAATTCTGGGTTGCAGTTATAGGGCTGAGAGCAATCCTTTTCATAAGTCACAAGGGAGCAGAGGGCCTGGTCAGAGTTTCAAAGCAGAGGGGAAAACTAGCACTTGTGACTGAAGGAAAGGAGAAGACCTAGTCACAGCTGTAAGAAGGCCAAAAGGATCAGTAGTTTTTGAAGCTGCAATGGATCAGGGCCCTTCCTGGGTAAAGACCAGAGTGCATACCACAGGATAGCAGTCACATCTCCCCAGATCACATCACATTGGAAGCACTGAAAACTTGCACACTCCTATTATTAGCTCTTAAAAGAGCAAAATGAAAAACCTTGACACTTGGGACAGTGAGCTACCAGGTGCGCTGACCCCACCTTTAACATAAAATTCAAAGTTAAGAAACAGGCTGAAAAATGCGCAAACCACAAGAACCAAAAGAGCTTGATCATCAAAAGCTAACATGGTGGTGGAGAAGACAAAAACAGAAACTCAGAAATAGGCAACAATATAAAAACCTTATAACCAAAGCCTCAAAAGAAAATTAAAATTGGATCTAAGTCCAATGAGAATTCCTAGGAGAGTGAAAGAAAGAGATGACTCACGGAGGATATTTGGTACAAAAATGAGAATAAAGAAATTTATGAAAAAAGAATTAATAGTTTGACAAAAGAGACACAAATGATACTAAAAAAACTAGCACCTTAATTTGACCTAATGGTAAAAGAGGCTTAAAAATTTAGTGAAGAAAAGAACACCTTAAAAAGCAGAATAGGTCAAATGAAAAAAAAGAGGCACAAAAATTCACTTAACCATTACTTGCTTAGAAATTCATATTAAGCAATTGAAAGCCAATGTTCCAAGAGCCATTAAGAAACAATAAAATAAAATCAAAAGAATGGGAAAAATAGAGTACAAATGTGAAAGAGCTCATGAAAAAACTGATTTGTAAAAAAAAAAAGATTGAAGAGAAATAATTGAAATACCTGAAAGTCATGATAAAAGGGGAAAGGGCTACAACTCATATTTTTAAAAATTGTAAAGGAAAACTACCCCAGTGCCTTAGACCTGGAGGGTAAAATAGAAATTGAAAGAATTAACTGATTGCATACTGAAAATGATTCCCAATTGAAAATTTTCAAGAATATTATATCCAAGTCCCAGAACTTCTATGTCAAGGAAAAATTATTGCAAGCAATCAGACAGAAAGAAATCATATATCATGGATGCACGCTCAGGATCACATAAGATTTAGCAGCTTCCACCCAAAAGAAGTAATGGGCCTGGAATAACATATTCTAATTGATAAACAAACAAAGATTATAACTAAGAATAATATACCTAGCAAAATTGAGTATTATTCTTTGGGAGAATAAATGGGAGAATAAAAGTACTCTAATGAAATAGAATACTTGTAGACTTTCCTGATGAAGAGACCAGAGTTGAACAGAAAATCTGACATTCAAACACAGGACTCAAGAGAAACATAAAAGAGTAAACGTAAAAGAACATAAGAGATGTAATAAGGTCAAACTACTAAAATTACCATATGGGAAGATGGTACATAATAACTCCTAAGAAGTTTATCTTTATTAGGGAAGTTCGAAGTAGGTATAGACAGAGGGAATGCCTGTGAGTTGACTATGTTAAGATGATGTAAAAAAAATGGAGGAATAAGAAAGACGAATGCACTGGGAGAAGGGGGAATGGAGAAACAGAATAAGGGAAATTATCTTACATAGAAGAGGTGCACAGTGAAGAACTTTTAGAGTGAAGAATTAAAAGTACAAGTGGTGGAAGGCAGTACTTGAACCATGCTCTTTTTGGAAATGTTTCAAAGAAGGAAGGACAGATATAGATCTATTTACCTATCTATACATATACTTAGGTATAGAAATCTATCTTATCTAAGAAGGAAATAGGAACAGAAGGGGATAGAGAGGTGGGAGTGGAACACTGATAAAGAGAGAACATTAAGGGAGGCAGTGGTCAGAAGTAAAACAAACTGTGGAGCAGGGCAAGATAAAAAGATAAGAGAAAGATAATAGAAAAAAATAAAATGGTGAAAAATGCACAGTTAGTAATCAGAATTGTGAATTTGAAGGGGTCCAGCTCATTTATAAAGGGGAAGCAGATAACAGAACGGATCAGGAACTTGAATCCAACAATATTGTTTACAAGAGACATACTTGAAACAGAAAGACGCAGTTAAAATAAGGAGATGGAAATGAATCTATTATACTTCAGCTGAAGCAAAAATGGCAGTGCTAATGATAATCTTGATCTCAGACAAAGCCAAAACAAAAATAGACTTACTTAAAAGACAATCAAGGAAACTACATTTTGATAAAAGATACCATAGATAATGAAGTGATGTCAGAATTTTTTTAGGGCAAGTTTCTCTGATATATGTCCATTTTCTCAAGTACTGTAGATAACTGACAGAAATTCATAAAAAAGAAGTCATCCTCTAGTTGATATGTTGTGAAGGGACTCGAATAGGTAGCTTTCAGAAGAGAAAAATCAAAGATACCTATAATCAAATGAAAAAGTTTTCTAAATCACTATTAATTAAAGAAAGGCAAACTAAAACAACTCTGAGGCACCACCTCATCCCTATCAGAAATGACAAATGCTGGAAGGGATAAGGAAAAATATATTAATGAATTATTGGTGGTCACCCACTCATTCAAACCATTTTGGAGAATAATTTGAACTATACCAAACAGCTATAAAAGTGTGTATACTTTTTGACTCAGAAATACCATTATTAGGTTTGTACTCTAAAGAGCTCAAAGGAAAAGGACAGGTATGCACAAAAATATTTCTAACAACGTTTTTTGTGGTGGCAAACAATTGGTAACTGGTAATCAATTGGGGAGAGGTTGAACAAGTTGTGGCATGTGACTGAGATGGACTGCTATTATGCTATAAAAATGAGGGCAGTGATTTCAAAAAAACATGGAAAATCCCTATGAACTGATGCAAAGTAAACTGAACAGAACTAGGTTATTACATACAGTAACATTATTTTAGTAGTAATCAACTGTGAAAGACTTGCTCCATTCCAATGAATTTATGATGTAAATGCTATGTACCTTCAGAAAAAGAATTCCCAAACTCTGAATATAAATTTGTAGTATAGTTTTCTCACTTTATTTTCTTGTTTTTTGTGATATGGTTAATATACAAATGTTTTGCATGTTTTCATGTGTATAAGTGCTATAATATTACTTGTCTTCCCAGTGGGTGGGGGAGAGGCAGGTGGATGGAGAGAATGTGGAACTCAAAAAAATGTTAAAAATAAATAAATGATGTTTTTTTTTAAACTGAGTAGTTGTTTCTGATGAGTCATTTATTATTTGTTTCTGAAAAAAAAGGACTAGGGTGAAAGGATAAAACAGACCCACAGATGAGAAAGGTACATTACCTATATAAAAAGGAGAATGTCCTTCTTTAACAATATTATCAATATATGTGATTCCCAAGGGTCCAAGTGAACTTTCCCCAATTCCACTTAGCATGTTTCCCATCATTACATATATCCACATGGGTGAAGCAGATTCATTTTTGCAACCTTGGAACACAAAAAATTAGGGTTGTAATGCTTTTTTAGCAAAATACACTTAATTATGCAGCCATATCTTTGTTTTGCCTGAACATGTAATATTTATTATCTAGAGAACAGATCCAGTCTCATAGTCTATCAAATGCTCTGTCTTAGAAAAATGAATATTTCAGTTTTTGAACCATTCTTAAAGAATTTTTTAAATTAAATAATAATGTTTAAAGCATGAATAATAATACTTACCTGATTCTAATAGTATTGGTGATGTCTCATTTTCAGCTGAATGTTGAGCACTTGTGCAAGGAGTGTAGGTAACTGTTGAGTTATCATCTAATGTTGAATCATACATGTAACTAGGATAATGTATTTGGAATATTAAAGTTACAAGGTATTCATAATTATGTATACCTTCATCCTGTCATAAGTTCCCAAAGTGAACAATGCCACTCTCTGGGGGGTGCTGGAATGATCTAGTGGGGGACAGTAGTAACCTCAGGTACAATTGGGGGGCACTGAATAAAAATAAGGGGGCAGTGGAAGCATAAAGAAAGAAAATATAAGAAAATTTTGAAAAGTACATTTGTACACATTTCATCTATTGTGTAATAGAATTAAAGTTGTGGTGATTACATTATTTTCCAAATAAAAACACAGAATTCAAGTTATAATCTGCCCTGCTGACAGGACTTAACAAGTAAACGTTGGGAGGTGAGCACGTGGCATGTTGTTAGGAAGTGAAGCATGCATCACCAGGAATATGTGCATACAAAGATGTAATAACTTGTTAACAATATGATGCTGATACTATATGGATAAATTACACAAACAATATTGTATCATCAAGATTTCAATGAAGGAAAAAACAACAAATTTACAATAAATTATTAACTTTAAGATGTGTCTTTTAAAATATATATACAATTTTGAAATTATGCAAATTTTAAAAAATGGTAAAGGATTAAAGAAAGCAGATTTCTGGGGTCATAGTGGGGAGGTTAATAATTTTTTTTTAAGGGGACAGTAGGCCAAATAAGTTTGGAAACCTCTGCTGTAGATCAATTTCATCTTACACTGTTCTTACCCCAATTCACCTACACATGGGACTTTACCCTGCTTTCCTGTCTTTTAGAGTTAGTGGGTGATGATGGACAAAGAATGCCCCTTAGGAACAGCAATATAATCTTTCCCAAGTAATGTCAGCAACTAAAAGTCAAAGAAGCCCTTAAGTACAGTTAAAGGGATGAAAAAAAATTCTCCTCTACATAATTTGTGTTTGTGTGCCTTCAATATGACATATGTGAAAATAGTTCCAAGGACATAGAGATCTACAAGTTAAGTATAGGAACATATTAATTCCTATCTAAGCTTCAGATTGATCAGTCATTTAACCATATGACCATGAACAAAGCAGTTGTCCTGTGCAGAGATAATCACAAGCTCTAAAACTCTAAAAAGATAGGAGAAAGTAGATGGTACTTTCTCCATAAGATTATTTGCTTCACTTCATGTAGAGCCATTTGGATCTAGCCCTTTTACCTCTAGGGTGAGAAGAAGGAGAATGTAGAGTGACAGATAGTGTGATTGATAAATATTTATGAGTAGAGCCCTTCACTCAATTAACCAACACTAATTTATTAATTCATACTATGTATCAATTCCTAAGAGTAAAAGACAAATATGAAGTAATCCCTGTCTTCAAGGATTTTAAATTCTTTTAGGAGAGGCAACATGTATACATGGTAGGTCAGCTAGGTGGCACAGCAGATAGAATGCTAGACCTGAAATCATGAAGACCTAAGTTAAAATTCAGCCTCCAACACTGTGTGACCCTGGGCAAGTCAATTAACATCTGTTTGCCTCTAAATGGGAATGATAATAGCATCTCCCTCCCAGAGTTATGATGACCACATGGGAAAATTGTAAAGCACTAAGCAAAGTGCATGGTACATAGTAAGTACTATGTAAGTATTAACTATTAAATATTATTTTCATATAACTCTCTCTCTTTGTATATATGCATATATACAGTAACATATATACACATAATACATAGAGAGAAGATAATGAAGGAGGAGGAGGAGGGAAGAGAAACAACAGCAGCTTGAATTCTATCACTTCTTGTTATCTCCCATCCATACATCGGACTTCAGTGTCTCAAATAAGATCTAAGTGAGACATTGGAATAGGAGTGAGGGAGTGGTGTACATATCTCTTACCATTCTTGAATGACTGCTAGAAAGTCTGCTATCATAAAACTGTAATTAGATTAACTGACAGTATGGTTTTGTCTTGGGCCCTTAAAGTCCTAAATCAGAGTTACTGGATCATACTTCTTTTAATATCTTTCATATCCTTATCCCATTCTTCTAAAGGTAATATGGTTTTTGAACACATACTTCTCTAACAGCAAGACATAAATTAATAGATTAATATATATATATATATTTAATTTATAACACACATGCATATATATATATATGTATTATATACATATGCACATGGATATGTGTGTGTGTATTTGAATGTATCTGAATATATTTCAGTTTAAGCACTACCATGTATTGTAGGGCACAGAGTACTGCTATTGCATATAAAGTATTACATTAATCATTAGCACTTTTTTGATCTTCCATTTCTCTCAGTCTCATGAATTTTTTTAGGCTGTCTTCAAATATGCACATATCTTTCCCACTCTAAAACAAACAAGCAAGCAAAGGAACAACAAACAAACCCTACCATTACTTTGAGATGCACTCCTGAATCTTCTCCTTTCTCAACCAAAACTACTAGAAGAAACTATAGACATTTGTTGCTATATTTCCTTTTCTCGTCCATTTCAATCTATATTTGGATCTCATTCATCACCTGGAATAGTTTTATCCAAAGGAAAGTAACGATCCCTTCGTTACCCTTCTCGAATGATGTACGTAATATTGGAATTAATTGCTCCTTAAATATTTGGTAGAATTCACATGTAATTCTATCCAGTGATGCATTTTTGTTTCCCATTTGGGAAGTTCATTTATATCTTGTTTAATTTCATTTTCTAGAATTTGGTTATTTAAGCATTATATTACTTCTAATAATGTGGGAAATTTATATTTTTGCAAATATTCATCTATTTAATTTAGATTGTCAATTTTACTGGTACACATTTGAGTAAAATAGATTGTAATAAGTCATTTTATTTCTTTTTTATCTGTGGTGAATTTACATTTTAACTTTTTAATTCTAGTAAGTTGATTTGCATTTTTTGTCAAATTAGATAAAAATTTACCTATTATTGTTTTTTTTCCAAAAATATTCCATTTTATTTATTGTTTCAATACGTTTTAACTTTTAATGATTAGTCTAAGCTTTCATTTTCAGAATTACTTTTTTGTTGTATAATTCGATGGTTTAATTGTTTCTCACCTTCTAGGGTTTTGGTAGTACCTACCTCATTTGTTGATTTTTAAATTAATATGAGTAGATAAACATTTTACTGTATTGGATTAGCTGCATGCCATAAATTTTGGTATTTTATGCTATACAATTATTTTCATTTTATATAAGGAATTTATCGATTGTTTCTATGATTAGTTCCATGACCCATTATTATTTTAATATATATTCATTACTATTTCCAGATTACATGTAAAATGTTTTGACATTAAATTTTTTAAATAAATAAATTTTTTTATTTAACTTTTACATTCATTTTCATAAAATTTTGGGTTCCAAATTTTCTCCCCATTTGTCCACTCCCCCCTCCCTAATACACTGAGCATTCTAATTACCCCTATCATCAATCTGCCCTCTCTTCTATCATCCCTCCCTTCCCTTACCCCATCTTCTCTTTTGTCCTGCAGGGCCAGATAAGTTTCTATTTTCCATTACCTGTATTTCTTAAAGGTTGTTCTGTAAACTTTGAGTTCCGACTTCTCCCCATTCCTCCTTCCCCACCCATTCCCTTGGGAAGGCAGGCAATTCAATATAGGCCATATCTGTGTAGTTTTGGAAATGACTTCCATAATAGTCATGTTTTGTAAGACTGACTACATTTCCCTTCCTCCTATCCTGCCCCCCATTGTTTCTATTCTCTCTTTTGATCCTGTCCCTCTCCAAGAGTGTCGACTTCAAATTCCTCCCTCCTCCCCTTGCCCTCCCTTCCATCATCCCCCCCACCCTGCTTATCCCCATTTCCCCCACTTTCCTGTATTGTAAGAGAGGCTTTTACACCAAAATGAGTGTGCATTTTATTCCTTCCTTGATCAAATGTGATGAGAGTAAACTTCATGTTTTTCTCTCAACTCCCCTCTTTTCTCCTCCACTAAAAAGTCTCCTGCCTGCCTCTTCTGTGAGAGATAATTTGCCCCATTCCATTTCTCCCTCTCTCCTCCCAATACATTCCTCTCTCACTGATCACCTTCATTTTTATAAGATGTGATCCCTTCCTACTCAATTCAATCTGTGCTCTGTGTGTGTGTGTGTGTGTGTGTGTGTGTGTGTGTGTGTGTGTGATCCCATCAACTACCTAGATATTGAAAAGTTTCAAGAGTTACAGATACTGTCTTTCCATGTAGGAATGTAAACAGTTCAACTTTGGTAAGTCCCTTATGACTTCTCTTTGCTGTTTACTTTTTCATGCTTCTTCTCATTCTTGTGTTTGAAAGTCAAATTTTCTTTTCAGCTCTGGTCTTTTCATCAAGAATGCTTGAAAGTCCTCTATTTCATTGAAAGACCAGTTTTTCCCCTGAATTATTATACTCAGTTTTGCTGGGTAGGTGATTCTTGGTTTTAGACCTAGTTCCTTTGACTTCTGGGATATCCTATTCCATGACCTTTGACCCCTTAATGTAGAAACTGCTAGATCTTGTGTTATCCTGATTGTATTTCCATAAAACTGGAATTGTTTCTTTCTAGCTGCTTGCAATATTTTCTCCTTGACCTGGGAACTCTGGAATTTGGCCACAATGTTCCTAGGAGTTTCTCTTTTTGGATCTCTTTCAGGCAGTGATCAGTGGATTCCTTGAATACTTATTTTGCCGTCTGGTTCTAGAATATCAGGGCAGTTTTCCTTGATAATTTCACGAAAGATGATTTCTAGGCTTTTTTTTTTGATCATGGCTTTCAGGTAGTCCCATAAT